>SEYY01022654.1:92500-97500 GCA_009176605.1 Armadillidium nasatum | reverse complement strand
AGAAATTCTCAATTGTCTAGTTCCGCCATTGTGAATCACATAAATTTAATTGTGTTTATCTTCCGCTTTTTTTGAAAGCCGAATACATTTCAATTTATGGTTTTTCTTTGAAACATTATAAGGTCTTAATAACTAATATCCTGTGACTGTGTTAGTAATAATTACAAGTATTGAATCTTAAATATATCTAAAATCTTGTGTTTGAAAGTTGTGATTCCTTTTAGCGTTTGTTCTTCTGTTTTGGTGCAATTTCTTAAGAGTTTAATAATGCATTTGAGATCTTAAGTCGTCTGACCAATTTTGTAATTCCTCTAACTTCCTTATTAAAATTCACTTCGTTTATTTCATTCCTTTAAAGCAAAACTGAAGGTAAGACAAAAAAAATTTTCCCACTTAATTTTACCCATCATTATCATATACCTCTCATATATATATATATATATATATATATATATATATATATATATATATATATATATATATATATATATATATATATATATATATATATATATATATATATATATATATATATATATATATATATATATATATATATATATATATATGTATGGAATTTCAGATAGAGCATAAGTTCAGTGAATGCATTAAGAACTGTGCTTTGGTAGGATGTTGTTTTACAGATGAGGATGCAACCGAATTTTTCGTCTCTTCTTACGATTCAACCTCACTTTATCATTTTGTCATGTAAAATAAAAATATTAATCAAAAGGAAGTTTATTTTAAACATGAATTATAAAATTATATTTTTATTTATTGTTTCTCTATTATAAATCAAAAGAGATTTTATCTCATAAGTTTTTGTTTTTTCTTTAATTGAATGGAAAGAGAATTGCTTTTCTTAAAAGCTCTCTAACCCTTTAGATTACCCAAGATGTTTTTAAAAGATTTTAAAAGATAACCAAAAAAAAAAAATCAGACAGCAAATGAGCAATTTAATGTAATTAATACAGCAATTAATATAAAATAAAATAATTTTCTTTTACTCCTTACTAATTTGAGAAAAAAAATCTTGTCGTATTAAAGAATTTAATGCATATGCTAACAGCTTTTTGTATTGTATTAATTTAAAGAGATTTATTGTAATTTAATATAGTATTCAAGATATTTTCTGCAAAAAAAAAATACCCAAAAATTTAATACTTATATTTCTAGTTAATAAAATGTTCATGAGTAGCATTTTCAGTTTCGTCTTTGTTAATTAATAAGAAATTTCAAAATCCTGGTATTTGGAATCTGCCTAAATTGCTTCTTATTTGTCAAATTTGACGATTAGAAATTAAGAAAATGATTAAAAAGAGAAACAGCGATGATAAAATTAAGAAAGTACACTTAAATTATAAATTATTAACCTATTAATAAATAATTAATAATTAAGTCTTCTTTTAACTTAATGAGAAAGGTTGATAGAGACATACACGCATATACATAAACGCACACACACACACACACACACACACACACACACACGGACAACAACAACAAAAAATGAGAGGCGAAAAATTTTCCTTATTGAATCTATTTATTTTGCAATGCTTTGAAAACAAGACTAATAACAATATTCAAATGAACGGCAAATATGAGATAAGTTTTCCGCTATTATTATTATTATTATTATTATTATTATTATTATTATTATTATTATTATTTATTATTATTATTTTAATTATTAATATTATCAATAGTAAGTTTTAGTGTAAAAGTATTAGATTTTTGAAGAATCAAAAAATAAAAAAATAAATAAATAAAATAAAAAAATACAAAAAAACATTTGTATTTTAATTTTTTTAAAATTTATTTATTTAATTATCTATTAAGAAAACCTGAAAAATTATTTCATTTTTCTAAAATCTTTCGAAAACTTAGCAAACTGTGCTTTAAAATTTTTATTTTTATAAATTTGAATAAATATCAAATTAATTTATTTATAAAATAAATTTTAATTAAATTGAAAATTTTAGAAACGATTTTGAACATTAAAAAAATGTAAATATAAAAATTTTGAATTCAACTTCGAATAATTTACACCAATGTAATATGATCTTAATTTTCAATTATTATTATTATTATTTTTAATATTATTATTATTATAATTATTATTATTATTATTATTATTATTATTATTATTATTATTATTATTATTATTATTATTATTATTATTATTATTATTATTATTATTATTATTATTATTATTATTATTATTATTATTATTTATTATTATTATTATTATTATTATTATTATTATTATTATTATTATTATTATTATTATTATTATTATTATTATTATTATTATTATTATTATTATTATTATTATTATTATTTATTATTATTAAAATACTATAAAATAATAATAATTAATAATTATTATTATTATTATCATTATTATTATTATTTACACCAATATTATTATTATATTATTATTATTATTATTATTATTATTATTATTATTATTATTATTATTATTATTATTATCATTATTTTAAAATTTATAAAGAATTATTTGTAATGCAGTAATATATTTGCAATTAATTACAATATTTTCCTTTAGATTAATGTTTGATCAAGGTTGTGTATTGCTGATTTCAAACAATCGAAATATTTTAATAATTATCTTTCAAAAATGACTACTTTATAAAAGAACTTTTTCATAAGTTTTAAAATGTTTAATCACGAAGACGATAAATTTTGGTTAAATATCTTATCCTTTTGTAGAAAGTGTTTGGGATTAAAATTTTATCGTAAAATTTTTCATAGCCTTTTTTTAATAAGAGAAAAGTAAACTATTTACAAAGTTAAAAATAAACTTAAATATCTTCTATTTTCACTATGTTTATGTTGGGATTATCATTACAACATTTACTTTATTATCATTAATTTTATATAATAGTATAGTGGTTTCATTTTAAAAAATCCTCATCATAGACAAAAGTATTACATAATCTGATAAGCATAATTTTTAAGTGATAAGAATTGAAAATAATAATAATAATACTTATTGCTATTATCATCAACTAATAATAATACTTATAGTTATTATCATAGACCAATAGTACTACTACTACTACTACTACTTATTATTATTATTCTTATTATTATTATTATTATTATTATTATTTTATTATTATTATTATTATTATTATTATTATTATTATTATTATTATTATTATTATTATTATTATTATTATTATTATTATTATTATTATTATTATTTTTATTATTATTATCATCAACTAAATAATAATAAAAATGTATAATTAATGAAATTTTTTTGTATTTAAGACGATGGTGGTTATATGCGGCAAAACAATTGCAAAAATGGCGAATAAATCCGGGTTCCTGGAAACAAATCCGGGTAAATCCGAGTAAATCCGGGTTCCTGGAAGTCAAATCTCAACTCGTAGATTTTCAAACCCTCGAATTCGCATCCGATGTCTCAGATAATAAATATAATAATAATAACATAATAATAATAATTAGAATAATGATAATAATATCTTAGTTAAACTTATTAGTAGTCACATTTCATTATTATTATTATTATTATTATTATTATTATTATTATTATTATTATTATTATTATTATTATTATTATTATTATTATTATTATTAGAAATAGCAATAATAATAATAATAATAATAATAATAATAATAATAATAATAATAATAATAATAATAATAATAATAACAATAATAATAATAATAATAATAATAATAATAATAATAATAATAATAATAATAATAATAATAATAATAATAATAATAATATAATTATTATAATTATTATTATTATTAATTATTATTATTATTATTATTATTATTATTATTATTATTATTATTATTATTATTATTATTATTATTATTATCATCACTTCCTCAAATATCTTTCAAAATACTTTTCTATTAATTATATTAAAATGAGAACGATTTACATCATCATTTTCATAATTTTCCCACCCCCTCCACCCCTCTCACTCCTTTCACCCCTCTCAACCCTTTAATCTCCAAAACACAGATTTTGAAATTCTTTTGAATCTATTTATTAACCAAAGTCCTCTTAGGAAGTATTATAAAATATCTTTTCCTTACTCTTCATTATTTCATCTTTGTTTGTAGCTTTTTTCCTTTTAACTTTCTTTTATTTGTTTTGCTATTTAATTTATTTTGTATTGTTATTACAGTTTCATTAATATATTTTTGGTTATTCTCACTTTCTATTGGGTATATTATATGTACAAATACTTTCTAAAGGTGTTTATCACTTTCAGAGGGATTATTTAAATTTAAAGAAGATATTTTTGACTTCCTTTCTTATTTTAATAAGTCCTTTCATTCCTTGATTCGTTTCAAAATATTTCATTGTTATTTAAATATAATTTTTATAATTATAATTAGCAACATCAGCATTTTAGTTCTTCTAAGATTAACTCATGAGATGAAGAATAAGAGAGACTAGAAAGTGATAGAGTAAAGGATATAGTAAATAGAGAAAGATTACTTAAAGAAGAATGAAAGAAAGAAAGAAAAAAGAATTTAATTAAGAAAGAGCTGTGAAGGTCAATGAATAGATTTCGAGATATCTTTCAGTTTTCCCTCCCACACACAAAAATTAAAGAGAAGAAATAAATTTTGCTGAATTATTATTATACTATTGAGAGGTTGTTATTAGTATTTTATTAAATTGTCTTTTGAGTTTCCTTGGTGTTGTGGAATACATTTAACCTCTTAAAATTGTGATATCTTTCGGTAGCACTAAATAAAAAACTACATAAAACTTGCAATCAATCCCCTAATCATCCTCAATTCCTTAGTATTTGCCTCTTCTTTCTCTCTCTCTCTCTCTCTCTCTCTCTCTCTCTATATATATATATATATATATATATATATAATATATATATATATATATATATATATATATATATATATATATATATATATATATATATATATATATATATATATATATATATATATATATATAT
>SEYY01022654.1:75000-87500 GCA_009176605.1 Armadillidium nasatum | reverse complement strand
ATGATGAATTTATTGACTTTGTATAACTGGAAGCGCTTGACATGAAAACCATTCCGAAAGTCATTGACGATTTTGTCACGAGTAAGAACTTGATCACGAGAAATGCGTTGGCTCGTGTTTCGATGGCTGTTCTACGATGTCTTGCAAAGAAGGGGAGGTCCAAGCAATATTGCTGGAAAAATATAAAAAAGGATTGATCTTTCATTGCTCTTCACACAAACTAAATCTGATAGTAAATGATTTGAATACAATACCTGAGATTTGCAATACTGTGGAAACTAAAAAGAGCATTATTACGTTTTTCCGCGAGTCGGTCTCGAGAAGAAAATTAATGCCAAACATCTCAAGCTTATGCTAGACCAGATGGTCTAAAACCACACAATTCATCAGAGTGTTTAAGGAGTACTTTGTACGAATAATGCAAGAGTTAGAAACCTTTTCCATTGAAGGAATTACCGCCACAAGAAAAGCACCTTTCAATTGCATTCATCGGCATGTAAGTTGTCATTCATCATGGCTGTGATGTTGATCGAGAAACACCATACGGTCTTAGAGGCAGTTTCCATTGCTCTCCAATCCAAGATCTTGGATATCGTCAAAACGCATATTCAACGCATTGTGGAAATGGTTGTTCACTATCGTAAGGGTGAAGAGAAAATCACGGACGAAATGTTAAAAAAAAGCTCATTAAATATCCGAGCAACTGGGACTGGATTGAAATATATTATGGATTGTTGGTAGGCAGCAACACCGCTCAACCATCCAGCAACAAATTCCACTGGGTTCTGGAGAAGATCTTTAATAATTCCGTATCTGGATTTTACAATCTCTTCTTTAGAATTCCAGATTTCAACAGAAAATACACCTGCTTTTGCATTGACATATTTACATCTTTTCCACATTTTACTCATGACAATCGATGAATTAAAGGAAAAGGCAGCTTCATTTTTACAGTTTTTACCATGTAGAAGGCCAAGAAGTAGAGCTGGAACTTTGATACGAAATTTGGAAGGACAAGAAACTGAGTAGTGAAGAACTAAAAGATCTTGACGAACAAGTTTTAACTGATACTACTGGCCCAGTTCATGAACCACCAGAACAGTAGATCGCTTTCAGTACTCTGCGAAGAATCAAGACTTGGCTACGAAGCACTTTGGTAGAGGACAGTTTAAACTTTAATTAAACGGGCTGGCTATGAGGAGTGTACACAGAAACTTGTGTTTGACAATTATGATTACTTTATTCAAACAGTAGTCGATAAATTTCCCATGAACAAAAGAAATTACTTTTTTAATAATATCAATTATTTGCAACTGTTCTATATTGTGAATTTTTCACCATTTCATATTGTATTTGATATTCTATCGTATTAATAAAATAAAAACTAATTAAATATTAATTATTTCTTTATCCATACAATTGTTTCTAGTTTAATATGTCTGCTTCTTTCCCTGTAAGCTCTATATATATATATATATATATATATATATATATATATATATATATATATATATATATATATATATATATATATATATATATATATATATATATATATATATATATATATATATATATATATATATATATATATATATATATATATATAGAGCTGGGCACCGTTAATCAACAAGTTAGCGTCGTTAATTGTTATTCGTTAACGAAAATGTTTACGAATTTAGTAGTGAATTCATTAATTCGCAAAGAAATTAACACTTTTCCGTCGTTAATCGTTAACGTTAATTATAAAAAATTTTTTTTAATAAAAACACGTATTAAAAAAAGCCAAACACTTAATTGATTCTATAACGTTCTTTTTTTTATTTTATTTTTTTTCATTAGCCTAAGAATGTGGATTTGTAAACAGTGAAACTAAAAATGTGAAACCAAAGCTTCAGCTTCTTTATGTAATTATTTATTCTTAGAACGAAGAAATAGGGTAAAAAAATACAAAAAACAATGGAACATTAAGTACTAAGTACGCAGAAAGAAAAATTTATTACTATTAAATACAAATGTAAATGCTGTATATATATATATATATATATATATATATATATATATATATATATATATATATATATATATATATATATATATATATATATATATATATATATATATATATATATATATATATATATATATATATATACTTGCTTTAACGACAAGAAAATATAAAAGTGTTAAAAAGTCTGTTAAAAAAAACGAAGTTAGTCGTTAATGGAAAATTCAATGATTAACGGATTAACGAGTTAATGCCCTGCTCTCTCTCTCTCTCTCTAATATATATATATATATATATATATATATATATATATATATATATATATATATATATATATATATATATATATATATATATATATATATATATATATATATATATATATTGTTACATTTTGACACAACATGATGGAGTCATCTTCAAACCTTTATCTGTCTTAAAGATTCTTGGTGTTTTTTTTTTTCCTTGGGATCTTTTTTGAAAGGATCTCATTACTTCTCTTTCCAAAGAAGCTTCTAAGATGTTGGGTGTTCTGAAGCGCCTTCGTAATTTCTTCTTGCCACCCTAGTCCTGCTCTTTATAGTGGTGTTTTGCGGCCCTGTATGGAGGAAGCCTCACACATCTAAGGTGGTTCCACCCATACAAGTTCTTCTTGAAAAGGTGAAGTCTAAAGTTTACGTCTTATAAACTCTTTCACTCTCACTAACTCTCTGCAATCTCTTTCTGCCCGTCGAATCTTTGCTCTATACTATCACTATTACAAAGGGCACTGCTCTTCTGAGCTCTGATGTCGCATACCTTCCCCATTGAGACTAGCTCGTGCGGCACGTCTTTTTCACAGGCTCATCCTCTCTCTATCCAACTTTCTGACCCCAGACTTAACTTCTATGCTGAATCTTACATGTAATCTACTGGTAAATTTTGGAACACACTCCCTTTTTCTATTTTCCCAATTTCTTTTGACTTGCACTCCTTCAAAAGTCGTGTATCAGGATATGTCGGCATTTAATCGGTCTGCAGTTTGTTATTCCCCAACTCTGGCGAAGGTTGAAATACTTCTGGCCTTTGCCAACCAGAGGAGATTTAATAAAAAATATATATATATATATATATATACATATATATATATATATATATATATATATATATATATATATATATATATATATATATATATATATATATATATATATATATATATATATATATATATATATATATGTGTGTGTGTGTGTGTGTGTGTGTGTGTGTGTACGTGTGTTTGACATTGAATATAGTGCGCCACTTGACATGATAGAACAACCTTTGTTCTATTAAAAGAGAGAAATTCGGTCTGAAGCGGTTTCAAAAACCCATTTTTGTCATGAAACAAATTTTGTCCCAACCGAATTCGACCGGAATTTTTTTTCTTCTTTTTTTCAATTCTTTCTTTTTTAAATTAAAGACAAATGAAATTCTTAAATGAATGACCCAAATACACCTAACGATTAATCAAATCAAAATTATTAAGACCTTCTTTCAAAACTTTTTTAATTAAATATAACTTCTTTAACTACTACTACTATAATATTATTTTTATTATTATTATTATTATCATTATTATTATTATTATTATTATTAACATTATTATTATTATTATTATTATTATTATTATTATTATTATTATATATATATATATATATATATATATATATTATTATATATTATTATATATATTATATATATATATATATATATATATATATATATATATAATATATATATATATATATATATATATATATATATATATATATATATATATATATATATATATATATATATATATATATATATATATATATATATATATATATATATATATATATATATATATATATAAATATATATTAAGAATAATTCTTTCGTTAGTAGTAGTAGTAGTGGTAGCAGCAGCTGCTGCAGCAGTACAGTAGCAGTAGTATATATATATATATATATATATATATATATATATATATATATATATATATATATATATATATATATATATATATATATATATATATATATATATATATATATATATATTAGTTTACTTTGTTTAGTTTTCCTCCTACTGGTGTTCGTTAGGTTGTGATATCGCTGCTCTAAGGAAACTTTGAACATGAAGACACAAATTTGTAAAGGAGGTGATTTGGGTTGAGTTCTATTTCGGGGTCATCTCAGAGGAGGTGTTGGGCAATTTCTTGCTCGTATAAACATTTGAGGCATGTTGCACATATAATACAATATAATTTGAATCTATTCCTTCATGATTGCAAATTTGGCAATGACCTGACCTCAATCTGGCTTGTGTGTTTTTGGTTTGCAAGAGAAGTAAAATAATAATAATAATAATAATAATAATAATAATAATAATAATAATAATAATAATAATAATAATAATAATAATAATAATAATAATAATAATAATAATAATAAAGATAATAATAATTATAATTCTTTTATCACTCTTTATCTCGTCCTTCGTTACTCTCTCTCACTCTCTTATTTTTTGTATTATATCTACCTAACTAATTACCTACCTATCTATTCATATATCTATCTATCTATATTACTCTCTCTATACATATATATATATATATATATATATATATATATATATATATATATATATATATATATATATATATATATATATATATATATATATATATATATATATATATATATATATATATATATATATATATATATATATATATATATATATATAATGTCTTTTCTTGTAAACTCTTATTAAAGATATTTATCGGGAAATGAATTTATTTGTTTCTTTATAATTTAAAAAAGAGAAATGAATAATTGAAATAAAATTGATTTCAATCCTTCTTACAATTATACAAAAGAGATCGATAATGTTTCTAAATGAAAAGAATTATAGTATATATATATATATATATATATATATATATATATATATATATATATATATATATATATATATATATATATATATATATATATATATATATATATATATATATAATTTTTCCTAGTCATAATATCGAACAAAGCTGAGAGTAGTGTCTATTGCAGGTGTTTAAGACTGCTACTACCACCACTACTATTGCTGCTATTACTACTTTCTTTTTTTTAATCCTAATAGTATTCTGTATTATGTTCCATTTACTTTACCATGTTACTAATATTCTCTCTCCCTTCAAAGCAAGACAACTTACTCTTAAAGACTTCATCCCCATCATTCCAACTCCATTTCTGTAGACCTCTTAATTCCTTCTACCTAAGAATTCTCATTGTTAAGTTACCATTATTTTTCCCCGTAGATGTTTAAAACATTTGAGAATTCTCTATTTGGCACTTGCCACCAAACTCTCATTCAAACAGAACGTTTTTCTCATTCTTGAATTCTTGATACTGTCTCTTCTTCCCAAATGACAAGAGAACTTTTAATTAAACTCTTCCTTTACGACAAGTACTTCCTCTTCGCTTCTCTTCTCCCTACCTTTCACTCTACTTTTCTAGAAAAATGTCGACACTCATCTCGACAAGTTATCTTTAAATCTGTATTCATTTAAAAGTTTTCACATATTCCTTTTCACCACCTCCTCTTTCTTCTTCTCCTTCTCCTCCTCCTCTTCCTCCCTTTCCTCCTCTTCATCCTTCTTCTCTTCTTCTTTCTCCTCCTCTTCCTCCTTTTTTTCTTCTTCTCCCTCCTCCTCCTTCCCCTTAAGTTTTTTATACTTTTCTTCCTTCGTTCATTTATTGTAATGATATATTTGTGAATTTTTTTTTCTTTTCCATTTGAAAAGTTTTTTATTTTTGTTTTTAATAAGACGGTTGGGCATATAAACTACATGTTTTATACTATTACTCCTAATGATATATTGACAGCTAAACAATAGATTTCTATAATGAAATCTCATACACAAAAGCGAAAGCACAAACACACACACACACACACACACACACACACACACACACACACACACACACACACACATACATATATATATATATATATATATATATATATATATATATATATATATATATATATATATATATATATATATATATATATATATATATATATATATATATATATATATATAATATATATATATATATATATATATATATATATATATATATATATATATATATATATATATATATATATATATATATATATATATATATATATATATATATATATATATATATATATATATATATATATATATATATATATATATATATATATATATATATATATATATATATATATATATATATATATATATATATATATATATATATATATTAATAATAATAATAATAATAATAATAATAATAATAATAATAATAATAATAATAATAATAATAATAATAATAATAATAATAATAAAATATTTATTTGTTTTTATTTTGTTTTGTGTATTTACTTTTGATGCTCTTCGTTTCTTTAATTCTCTTTTGAATTCTCGGTCTCAGCCTCCACTACCCATTCCTACTCCCCATCACCAGTCTCCACTCCCATTCCCAACTCTCAGCCTCGACCTTCATTACCCATTCCTACTCCCCACCACCAGTCTCCACTCCCATTCCCAACTCTCAGCCTCGACCTTCATTACCCATTCCTACTCCCCACCACCAGTCTCCACTCCCATTCCCAACTCTCAGCCTCGACCTTCATTACCCATTCCTACTCCCCACCACCAGTCTCCATTCCCATTCCCAACAACCAAGTTCCTTCGATCAAAACAATATAAGCGCTTCCGGAGTTCTTTTCTCTTTAATTTAAAAGGTGAAACTAAATAGTCACTTTAGGTCCATATGTGTCCTCCGCCTTTTCTCATTTGTAGCTCCTCTTTTTCTCAAAAAACGAAAACACTCTAATTTCAAAAGCTGAAGATAATGTCACTATTTTAGAAACATTTCACTCTGTTAGGCCTTGGCCAGGTTTGATGTGGGAGTCCATGAATCTTATTTTCCTTAAAACCTTGAAATTTATTAAAAGTAAAGTTAAATTCTCCCTAATTTGAACAAGAGTAGATAATGTGACCATTTTGAGTTGGAGGTTTGTAAGTATTTTCCTTTGCTGAAGATAAAAAAAAAATAAATGTTATTTTTATAACTAGTGTATTTATGGTAAATAAACGATCCACTTCACCACTAATACCATGCCTTGAAGCAATGTAAAAATTTCTATCCGAGGTTGAGTTATCCCTGATTATTACGACCGTTGAGTTACCTTTGAGAATGGTGAGTGGGTTACGTACTTATCTTAATCCTTTCTTGACCCAATTGGCTTTATTTTTCTTTTAATTTATTTATTCTTAAAATTCTCTTTATATTTCTGAGCTTCTTAAAGAGGAGAAATATAAAAAGTCCAAACCAGAGGTTCACATCATTCAAAAATTGGCAACTGCCTTACTTTTCAAACTTTTTAATTTTTCATTTATCACTATTACCATCACCACTTACCTTTCACTGCATTTTTCTCCTTTCTCTCTCTCACTCTCTCTCTCTCTCTCTCTCTCTCTCTCTCTCTCTCTCTCTCTCTCTCTCTCTCTCTCTTCTCTTCTCTCTTTCTCTGTATTATCTTGTCTAGACAGAAAATAATTGCCTACTTGATATCTCTCTCTCTTTCTCTGTATTATCTTTTCTAGACAGAGAATAATTGCCTACTTGATCTCTCTCTCTCTCTCTCTCTCTCTCTCTCTCTCTCTCTCTCTCTCTCTCTCTCTCTCTCTCTCTCTCTCTCTCTCTCTCTCTGTATTATCTTCACTAGACAGAGAATAATTGCCTACTTGATCTTTCTCTCTCTCTTTCTCTCTCTCTTTGTATCATCTTGTCTAGATAGAGAATAATTGCCTACTTGATCTCTCTCTCTCTCTCTCTCTCTCTCTCTCTCTCTCTCTCTCTCTCTCTCTCTCTCTCTTCTTTGTTTTCACTAATAAAATAATATTCAAACAAAGAAAATATAACACTGAAATCCCCAAAACAGCAACAATAACAACAACAACAACAACAACAACAACAACAACAACAACAACAACAACAACAACAACAACAATAATAATAATAATAATAATAATAATAATAATAATAATAATAATAATAATAATAATAATAATAAATAATAATAATAATAATAATAATAATAATTATAGTAATAATAAGCTTATTTAATTTGAATATACTTTGTATGAAACTACTAATGAGATTGACTATTCGTTTAATAAGAAAAATAAAAATAAGATTAATGATTTATTTAATAAATTATTTATGAAATATTTTCATCAACTTTTGTTAATAATAATGATAACAATTATCTTAACCTCTTTTTAATGATAGCAATTATCTCAACCTCTTTTTATCAATAAATATTAGTTTGCTTTTATCAAAAAGATTATTTTTCATTCCTCATATGGAATGACTTTTGTCTCATTATGCCAATGATTAATGCATTATGTAATGTAGTCGGCCTTGCAAATTTATGTAAAAGTACCCTATAAGCACACACATGCACACACACACACACACTATATATATATATATATATATATATATATTATATATATATATATATATATATATATATATATATATATATATATATATATATATATATATATATATATATATATATATATATATATATATATATATATATATATATATATATATATATATATATATATATATATATATATATATATATATATATATATATATATATATATATATATATATATATATATATATATATCATTTGCCGTGGCCGTATTGTCTAATCCCTGTAGACAGTTTTTGAAAGTAGAATGAGAATCAAATATCTTTCATTAACATTCTCAAAAGTAATGAGAAAATGTTCTTATCAATAAAAATTCCATTGCAGAACACTCAAAAGTTGTACAAGTTTGACTCTGTTCCAATTAAGAGAGACAGAACCTATTAATTAAGGAATATATACTTCAAAACTTCCAGGTGTTTACATGATTTGGCCAAACTTCTGACGGCTTTTAAAATAAAAGAACAAAGATTAATTTCACTTTTTATGGAGATTTATAATAATGCAAAACATTACTTCTTGAAATTGACTTTAAGTATCTTTATGAAGCAATAAATATTCAGTTTTATTTTTGTAACCAACTTAGAATAAAACGAGTTCATGAAAACATAGTTAAAGTATTACTGATGTTAGAAGAGTCTCGTTTCCAAATGTATTGAAGAGAGATGTCTCATATGTTTCTGTGGCAGTTCTCAATGAAAAGTTTTTGAGGAAGGTCATTACTTGCCTTGAGAACATCAATTGGCCTTCCTACTTTCCCCATCTGAC
The DNA here is from genome assembly GCA_009176605.1 of Armadillidium nasatum. Classification (NCBI taxonomy): domain Eukaryota; kingdom Metazoa; phylum Arthropoda; class Malacostraca; order Isopoda; family Armadillidiidae; genus Armadillidium; species Armadillidium nasatum. The sequence goes on along the minus strand of SEYY01022654.1, from coordinate 78,141 downwards.
TCCACTGAATTAGTGATTGTGAGACTATGATCAACAAAATGTAGAAGTGAATGGTCCGATCAGTATAAATGAGGTAAAATAATCCCTCTGTTGTTCATTCGGGAGATTCCGAAATTTTTATTGCAGTTATTTATTAAGTCTACGTTATGGAAAAGGCAAAATGAGAATATCTTTCATAAGGGTCGAACGCTTACTTAAAAACACTTTTAAGAATTAATGTTTAATATAAATTATTTATTGAGTACGAATGTAACTGTGCAAAACAATAAATATTATTTCTTTTATCTCTTGATGTATTTCTTTTAAAAACAGGAAAGGGTTTCCCTCTCTCTAAAATATATATTATATATATTATATATATATATATATATATATATATATATATATATATATATATATATATATATATATATAATATATATATATATATATATATATATATATATATATATATATATATAATATTTAAAGCGAAAAATGTGCATGTTATTTAATTTATATAATTTAAATACAACAAAACACTTTATAATTTAAATGTGTTTTTACTTCTGTGAACAAAAACTAATGAGAGGGGGCTAAGGCTGTTGAATACGAATGGTGATGATGCATAGTCATTTTTTATGATAAAAAAAAACCTTAACTCGCCGCATTGCTGTCGGGGGTGTTGGTATAGCAGGTCGAATTCTTTGTAGCAGCCTCTCCATTACATCTTTATAATAAATTACATTAAGAGTTTGACCCTCTGGAGCAAATTTTTTGTGGATTACACCCAGCATCCAACCTGTCGAAGAAAATCTGCAACATGGTCTTCGCACGCGACTTCTGAAATGACATTCTTGTTGGCCTTGGTGACATTTCTCTGATCCATGCAGAGGATTGCATTTAGTGCTGAGACAGTAGGCAAAACAGTTTTCATTGACAGTTACAATTTTCTTTTCAAAGTCAGAATAACTGTCTGATATGACAATTAAATATCGAAAATTACAATTCAATAATTCTTTCTTCTTTCGAGTAATTCGAGTGTGGAAAAAGAGAGAACACACCTTAAATTTACGCAAATCTTCCACTATAATTTTTATCACTCTTTCCTTGCTTATTTTTACTTCCTTAACTTTTCTCCAGGCAACAAATGACGAATCTTTTCAACAGTTTCGTTACTTTGACAATCGGTAAGCAGTCCAATCCCCTTCCTCTTTGTACTTATAAATAATCGCCATATTGCCTACGTAAAATTGACACTGAAAAAGTTCTCTTAAAACTTTGTACACCCATTGTAATATATATATATATATATATATATTATATATATATATATATATATATATATATATATATATATATATATATATATATATATATATATTATATATATATATATATATATAATAATATTAAGTAATGTCTGATACTTAATTGCGGGGCATTGTCAGATGAAAATGTGGAATGGTGAAATGATAGTAATATTTATTGGTGAGAGTTGAATCAAATTATGTTATAAATTCAAGCAACTTTTAAAGGAACCTTCCAAGTATTTTTTTCCTTTAAAAGATTTTTTCTTATTCTTTTATCTTTCCTTCATCTATACTTATCTCTTTTAATATTTATAACTCCTTTTTCTGTCAAGTTAAACTTCTTATATATATATATATATATATATATATATATATATATATATATATATATATATATAATATATATATATATATATATATATATATATATATATATATATATATTGCCTTTAGCATTAGAGAATTGTTTAATTAATTTGGAACATGACAATTCTGAACAAGAGGGTTCTCACTTATAGAAACCTCATTTATTCATGCAAGCCACACACATTTTATATAATATATATATATATATATATATATATATATATATATATATATATATATATATTATATATATATAATATATATATATATATATATATATATATATATATATATATATATATATATATTATTTTATTTTTAGTGGAAATGATGCAAGAGAATCTTCAGTTGAAGAAGAAAAAACTTGTTAAAGTGAGTTTCACTTTCAAAAATTGGATAAAATCACGATTCTTTTCAAACACAATTTTTAGACACTAAAAGATACTTCCTTTTCTCACCTTTTGCTATTATTCAAAAGCATATATATATATATATATATATATATATATATATATATATATATATATATATATATATATATATATATATATATATATATATATATATATATATATAATATATATATATATATATATATATATATATATATATATATATATATATATATATATAATATATATATATATATATATATATATATATATATATATATATATATATATATATATATATATATATATATTATATATATATATATATATATATAATATATATATATATATATATATATATATATATATATATATATATATATATATATATATATATATATATATTATTTCTTTTTTACAGGATCAAATATATATGCAACAAATTCCGAAAATTCTAAGTAATATAAGTATAAATTTTCATTTCTTACCTAACTACCCTTCAATTACTTCGCCTGAGTCATCGTCAGCGATCCAAAATTTGCCTTTAAAACCACATGAAAACTATATATTAAAATATTTGCTAAACGATCTCGAAAGTGTTTCCATCAATGGTAAAATGTTCACTTTTGTGAAGAATAATTCAGAGAAGTGTTCTTAACAGTTCTGACACGGATTCCAAACTGGCAATGTCAGAGAAAAATAATTTAAAAGATTCTTTCCAAAATAAAGGATAAGTTAATGAAGTTTCCTGACATCGAGACAGGAAAAGATAAAATTGAGGAAAGTACAGAGGAGAATGAAGAAAAAAATCATTTGAAATTGAAAACTTTATCACGGATACAAAGAGGGTTGCAAAATAGTTTGAAAGAGGAACGAGAAGTTCAATCGCGAAGGATAATACACAGAAGAAGTAAGTTTTTGAAAAAATAATGTTTTTTTTTTTGTGTATATATTATCAGCTACTAAAGCACTGTAAAGATTAAATTTGCTTTTATTTCTAACTTTTTTTAGATATTTATCCCAAATCGTTCGGTTTCGGCAACTTACTTTCTGATATTTTGCTGCAAAGATTTCCTCCCCAAGAAACTTGG
>SEYY01022654.1:67500-70000 GCA_009176605.1 Armadillidium nasatum | reverse complement strand
CAGATCCAGAAATGTCTACATGAGAAAGTTCGTTTTTTTGAGAAAGACGAGATAAAAGAGAGAGAGAAACAGAGAGATTTTGAGAAAGATTAAGAGATTTTGAGAGAGAGAGACAGACAGACAGATACTTAGAAAGAGGGAGATAGACAGAGAGACAGAGAACGAGAGAAATGCAAAATGAGAGATAAAGAGAAAAACATAGAGATGGGAGAGAGAGAGAGAGAGAGAGAGAGAGAGAGAGAGAGAGAGAGAGAGAGAGAGAGAGAGAGAGAGAGAGTGGTTCTATTGTTTAGAGTTCTTTATAAAATTGAAGTTCCTTTTTTGCCAGAGTTTAAAAAACTTCATGTTACCTCAACAAGAGACTTCGCTCGAGTTTAACCTTTATTATTTATTATTATTATTATATTTATTAATTATATATTATTATTATTATATATTATTATTATTAATTATTATTATTATTATATATTAATAATATTAATTATATTATATTATATTATAATATATATTATTATTAATAATAATTATTATTAATTAATTAAATTTATATATTAATTATATCTCTATCATTATTATTATTATTATTTCAACTGTGTAATAAGCTAATTATGAAATTACATAAAAGAATAAGTAAAATGTGCAAAAAGTCAAGAGATTATTAATTAAATAATAATAAAAAAAAATTTGACGGTCAATATGAAACAATAAAAATTTGAAATAAATTAGAAAAAATAAACGTAGAAATTTCAATAGTTTTTGAAAAAATATTGATTTTTCAAAGCTATGAAAGGAAAAAAACATTTAGAACAACTAATAAGAATAATAAAAAGAATAATATAATGAATCATAACTCTCCCCCTTTATCAAAACAAAATTGTTAAGAACAAAAAAAGAAACTAAAATAAACATAATGTTTTATTCCCGGGTAATTCAATTTCTTGTTTCGCGCCAATTTCATTTTTCGCGCCATTAATGTACGAAACAAAACGAACAAAATTAGCGTAAAGAAGGAAACTGAAAACACTTGCAATTATTTTATTAAACCTTTGTTTATACAATATACACTCTAGGAATTAATGAAACTATTTATTATGAACGCAATTCCTAATGAAAATTCACTGAAAGGTAAAATGGAAACAAAGAATTGAAGGAGGAGGAGAGTGAGAGGAGAGTGAGAGGGGAGTGAAGAAGAGAGTATATTGAGAACATAAAAATTGAGGTAAATTTTTGACACATTTGGGGTGAAACTTCTCCTTTTTAAGTCACAAAAGATTACTCTCTCTCTCTCTCTCTCTCTCTCTCTCTCTCTCTCTCTCTCTCTCTCTCTCTCTCTCTCTCTCTCTCTCTCTCTCTCTCTCTCTCTCTCTCTCCTTTATATATGCTTTTGATTTCATTGTAGGATGAATACTTCCATTGGGTCGCTTCTCTAAAATGGAATGGTTCCAATGGTTCCAAATAACATTTTGGTGACACCAATAAAATTTTTAAAAATTTTACATTTATTTTTAGTAAATTTTAAAGAAATTTTCATACGAAATAAATAATAGAGAATTTTTACAAGATTTACTTAAATATTTATTGAAATTCGAATAAGGAATGAAATCACGTGAATTTCTTACATGGGAATACCTTGACAAATACTTAATAATAATATTAATATCTTATAATTTGTATCTTATAATACAATAAATATTCAAATAAATTCAGATTTCCAAATACTTATAAAAGTAATTAAAAGATTGAGTAGTAAATAATTTTTTTGAGACTGAAAAAGATTAAAAATAATTTTAATTTGGTCAAATCGAATGTTTCAGTCTAAAGTGATGATCATTATGAAATGCAAAACACAACCATTCATTGTTCAATTTTTTTACTGTAAGTATTAACTAATTATTAATTATTTATTTAACTAACAATTAATTATTTATTTAACTAATAATTAATTAATTATTGTTCATTTATTTTTATTTCCATCTTTATTCATATTAATTTGTATTATGTAATATTGGAAAAATTGAAAATTAATGCTATTTATTTTTTACTTATTTATTCAATTATCAATTTAATTATTTATTTATATATTTTTTTTATTTTTTTTTTCTTTAATCATTGCATAGTTCATTCTGCCTTTCATTTAATTGGAAAATTATAATGGAAATGAGCGTCTGCTCAGAAAGGATCGGACTCTCTCTCTCTCTCTCTCTCTCTCTATATATATATATATATATATATATATATATATATATATATATATATATATATATATATATATATATATATATATATATATATATATATATATATATATATATATATATATGATAATTTTTTTTCTTATTAATATAGTTTAGTTCTTTGGTTGGAAATCGATTTTAAATTTGAAATGCTCTCTTGTTTCTAACTTATTTTTAATATCCTTTTTACGGTATAGCTATTTGTTTTTTTTTTTATTCTTCCATTTGGAAAATAATAATAAATAATAATAATAATAATAATAATA
>SEYY01022654.1:60000-62500 GCA_009176605.1 Armadillidium nasatum | reverse complement strand
ATTATTATTATTATTATTATTATTATTATTATTATTATTATTATTATTATTATTATTATTATTCATTATTAATGTTATTATTATCATTATTATCATTATTAATATTATTATATTATTATTATTATTATTATTTATTATTATTATTATTATTATTATTATTATTATTATTATATATATATATATATATATATATATATATATATATATATATATATATATATATATATATATATATATATATAGGTGATTTAATTTGTTAATAGGTAAAATGTAAATAAATTAAAAAAAATTGAAAAAAAAAAAAAAAAAAAAAAATTTTATTAATTTTTTTTTTTTTATCATAACTTAACAATATCAATTCAACTGAAAATTCCTTCAATAGTCTCTCTATCATTATATAAATATTGTTTGTAGCAAAACATTTATTAATCTTCTCAATTATGCAAGTTGCTTAACACATTGTCATAAGCTGCCGTAGATGAAAAGAATTGCAAATTTTAATGTCTCAAGTTTCTTTGGTAATTTTATGTTGTGTATTTGTTCTTTAAAATTCAAAGTGTTTTTACATTTAAAACAAATTTTAAATTAGCATCAATTTTCTTCAACATTTTAAACAACACCTATTTTTTGAAGACAATTTCCATTAGTTTTATTTAACAAGTTTTTACTTCTACAAACTATTGAAAAACAAACTGAAATAATTTGAATCAATGCTTTACCTGAAATATTTACAATAATTTGGACTACTATAATATATTATTAGTATAGTATATATTATATATATATATATATATATATATATATATATATATATATATATATATATATATATATATATATATATTATCTGTTCTTAATTTTCTCGGTGTATCCTTTTCTCATGATCTTTCTTGGAAAGATCACATTACTTCTCTTTCAAAATAAGATTCTAAGAGCTTGGGTGCTCTAAGGTGCCTTCAGAATTAAGTCACGCCACCTCAGTTGCTTGCTCTCTATAGAGGTTTTGTTCGCCCCTGTATGGAGAATGGTTCAAACATTTAGGTGGTTCCACTCATACAGCTCTCCTTGAGAAGGTGGAGTCTAGGGCTTTTCGTCTCATCAACTCTCCTGCTCTTATTAACTCTCTCCAATCCCTTTCTCTCTTTACTATCGTTATTACAACGGACACTGCTCCTCTGAGCTCTCTCGTCGCATATCTCCTCCATTGAGAAGAGCTAGTGTGACACTCCTTTTTACACAGTCTCATCCTTTCTCTGTCCAACTCTCCGACCCCAGACTTAACCGCTATGCCCAATCTTTCATATGCTCAAGTGTTAAAGTGTGGAACACACTCCCTTCATCTGTTTTCCCAACTTGCTTTGACTTGTATACTTTCAAACGCAGTGTATCTGGAAATGTCAGCCTCCATCGACCAAGATCGATTTTTCCTAACTCCGGTGGAATTTGGTAGGCCTCCGGTCTTTGCCCACCGGAGGAGACATATATATATATATATATATATATATATATATATATATATATATATATATATATATATATATATATATATATATATATATATATATATATATATATAGTGTTAGAGAGGAGATTGAGAGATATCATAGAGCCGCAACTGGGAGAGGAGCAATATGGTTTTAGAAGAGGAAGAAGCACAACAGACTTGATGTTTGTACTGAGACAGATAGGTGAGAAAATGTATGAATACAACAGAAGGGCCTATGTAGTGTTTGTCGACCTAAGAAAAGCATTCGATACAGTACCTAGGAGGAGACTGTGGGAGGTCTTGGAGGAAGGTTATGGAGTAAACAGAGGATTATGCAAGGCACTGAAAAGTATGTATAAAGTGTCAAAATGTAATGTAAGGACGGGGTTTAAAAACGATAGATGGTTTGAGGTGGACAAAGGAGTTAAGCAGGGAAGTGTTTTATCACCTTTATTATTCATTGCTTATATGGATAAAATTATAGGTGAGGTGAGAGAGGATATGAGAAACCTGGGAGGAGACATCATGGCCTATGCTGATGATTTGGCACTATGGGGTGAGAATAGAGAGGAATTAGAGAGAATAGTGAGTAACTTAACAGAGAAACTAAGGGAAAGAGGATTGCAAGTAAATACGGAGAAAACTGAGGTGATGATAATGGGTAGGGAGAGAGAGGAGGAGGAGGAGTGGGAGTTTGAGCTAGATGGAGAGATCTTGGGGAAGGTAAAAGAGGTTAAATACCTGGGAGGAGTGTATACGGAGGATGGGGGAAATGATGCGGAGATTGCACATAGAATAGTACAGGTAGGGAGAGCAGCAGGAGCTGTGTACCCGCTGCTGAAGGATCAACATATGGGTTTGGAGGTAAAAAGAGTAATTTACGAAAATGTGTTGACACCAATAATGATGTATGGAGCAGAAACGTGGTGCACTACTAGAAGACAGGAAAGTAGGATTCAAGCAACAGAGATGAGGATGCTGAGAGCTATGATTGGAAAAACCAGAAGAGATAGG
>SEYY01022654.1:47500-55000 GCA_009176605.1 Armadillidium nasatum | reverse complement strand
ATATATATATATATAAATTCATCACGAAATGATGTAAAACCCAAAATTGCTTTCTCCTAAAATATTTAAAAAAAAATTTATTCATTTTTTTCGCCTTTTTAAATGTCACCATAGCCAGATTATGTCAAATATCAAAATGGCTGTTGCCTGAGAACCAGCGCATTCTACGACTCCATACATATGGGGCAATATTCCTAGGGTATGACAGGTTTAGATGATTCTTTTCCTTTTCTTACCATGTATCTGACTGTTATTATTAACATTAATTAAGTTAAATTTTACTTGGGTAGAAAACCATTGTATTATTAACGTTTCAGACATTGTGGTGATAAAACAATTAAATATTTGATGTAGCTGAAAATAGTACAAATGTTACTATCTATCAAAGATTGCAGATATCTGGCCCAGTATCATCAGTCCAGAAAGAGAAATGAGTTTTAGGAAGAAGTAGACAATGACGTTTAGTTGTCATCAAGGCAAATGTTTAATCTGATATTATGCCAAAACTTAAAATTCAAACTCATTTGAGGATTATTAATTCAGGTTTTACTGACGATTTTGATTTTCAAGATATTAAAAGTGATTTGGAGAAAATAAAATCCAGTAAAAAGTTAATATGATTCAATGATATCTTAGGTTAAATGTCAGCAAATAGGAAAGATAATGATGTAATTGAGAATCGCCTTAGTGACTTTACTTTCCTTAAGTTTTATTGAATGAAGAATTAATGTAATGAATATATGTGCTTAGGGATAGATTAATTAAAAGCCCAAGCACTATTATTACTGTATTTTAAATTAAATTAGAAATAAGAGTACAGAACCCAGTCTTAAATATATGTCCTAAATACAGTATTTTCTCATTCTGGACCTGTCTCTCACTTTGCTAAATTTATTTCCAACAAACTTTCCTACTTCCTCTCATTCCTTCTAGCATTTGCACAGTTATATTGAGTAAGGTGCAGTGCTAGTGCGTGACCTCCTGGTGCGGCACGGTGCGGTGCGGTGCGCTGCGGTGCGGTGCGGAGCGGTGCGAACAACTGCGATTCTTTGTCAATCAAAGTATCTATGGAAGTATATATTTTTTATAGGAAGGAATCTTAGTGTTCTCGTGTCATCAACTGAGCCACTCCTACTTACTCTCTCAAATTTATTTCTTCCTGCAAAATTATTGCACCATTCTCCATGTACCACAGCTATTACAATGGACATTGCTACTCTCTTCCCTTAAGTCATATTATTCTTAAGGAGAGTTCATATGGAGAGTTTTTCTATAATTTCTTAACCTTTTTCTGTTCAATTCTTTGAACTCAGAGTGACATCTTTTCTCAATTTTTTTCTATTTCAAAAAGATTATTCTTCAACCTAGAACGCCATCTACCAAAAGTGTCACTTATTAAAATTTTGACTCTTCTTTGTACTCCTTCGCCGATTTCAAGTAAACACTCATCCTTTACTACTCTATCTCTCTCTCTCTCTCTCTCTCTCTCTCTCTCTCTATCTATCTTATTATATATATATATATATATATATATATATATATTATATATATATATATATATATATATATATATATATATATATATATATATATATATATATATATATATATATATATATAATATATATATATATATATATATATATATATATATATATATATATATATATATATATATATATATATATATATATATATATATATATATATATATATATATATATATATATATATATATATATATATATAATATATATTTTTTTTTTTCTCCTCCGGTGGGCAAAGGCCAGAGGCCTACTCATGTTCCACCAGAGTTAGGGGAAAGTCGGGAACATAGTCAAATTAAAGGCCGACATGACCTGATACACGGCGTTTGAAAAGTGCCTAAGTCATAGGAAGTCATATATAAGTCATATATATATATATATATATATATATATATATATATATATATATATATATATATATATATATATATATATATATATATATATATTATTTATTTTATTGATTTATTGAAGTATAAGTAGCAGTACTTTAAATGTAATCTTTGTTTTAAACATTCCCAATTTGCAGATCAAACATTTTTAGTCTTTATTCCGTGAATATGAAAGACATTTGTCCACCTCATGACAATTCCTTTTTAATAATGTTGGAAGGATCTTACACCTTTGAAAAATCAGAGAGTGTCTGTAAAGGCTTCAATGGAGAACTTCTCTCTCTTAATACCGATGTTCAAATTAGAAAAATGAAAGAGGTACTTTCTAGTTTTATTATTTATGTAATCTTTTTTTTCTATTCTTAACAAAAATGTGATATTTATTCACTTTTTTGAAGCACTTCATTATCATCAAAAGAGTGAGAGATTCATTGACAGATTGATCAGATTTTTCTCGTAATTATATTCCCGATTTCAGTTTCTCCTGAAAACAAGTGTAACCTATGCAACTCCATTCATGAAGAAAGATGAAAAGGGAAGGTGTCAGTCTTTACGAATTTCCTACACTCAGTTTGAAAAATTCAATTCCAATTGCATGAAACGAGAAACTTCCTTTTACGTCTTATGTGACGTAAGGTTTTGTTTTGCAACTTATTAATTCTCTTAAAAATTTTAATTTATGATTTCCAAGAAGAATGACATATTTTCTTTCTTGTAGGTACCAGGAAACACGACACTTTCCTTAAGATATTTCTTCGAAGATGAAAACGCTTCTTCATCTTTTGATTTGCCTGTTATTGACGATCAACTAGTAGTAGTAAGAGATACTGACATGACATTTAAATTAGCTTCCCTATTAGGAGATATTATGTATCGCAATGGAAGTGTCCTTACCATGATAACAGGGACAGGAATGAAAATGAAGACTAACATCAAATCAGGTATCATTATTGGAAGAAATGTTTGGCTTATTACCAATTCGGCAGAATCGAACTCCAGTCTTCTTCCTTCTGTTGGATCATCTATTACGATGGTGCTCACTGGATGCAAACAAGTAAACTCATTAAGCTCCTTAACAGTACTTGCAATAAAAAATAAGCATAACAATCTAATAAATAAATAAATTAAATAAATAAATACATAAATAAATATTTACTCTCAATGTTTGCTAGTTATTTGGTACATTGGTTTAACATTCGTACAATATGATATTAGTATAGCATGAATAAAAAAGCATTACACACTCGCATAATATATATATATATATATATATATATATATATATATATATATATATATATATATATATATATATATATATATATATATATATATATATATATATATATATATATATATTATATATAGAATGAATTTACTTGCGACTCTGGAGAATGTATCAAATTAGACAAAAGGTGTGACGGAATTTTAGACTGCGAAGGACGAGACAGACGAAAACTGCAAAATCCTCATAACGAAACTGTCAAAAATGTCGTCTCAAGTTGTGATGCCTCCGTACCACGAGACGCCATTGCAACTCTCTGTCGAAATGATCAGAATCCAAGGAGTTTATGTCAATACAAATTTGGTTCTTGCCAGATTAAGAGTACGTTTTTCACATTTTTTCCTCATTACTCCTCTTCACCCATTTTTCGCTTCTCTTTTTACTTGTTATATATATATATATATATATATATATATATATATATATATATATATATATATATATATATATATATATATATATATATATATATATATATATATATATATATATATATATATATATATATATATATATATATATATATATATAATACAACAGCTGTCGACCCAATGGAAAGACCCTCGCTTGACCTTTTCCCAGTTGAAATTCGATACCGGAGACAATGTAATTCCATCGAACACTTTTATTTGGAAACCAGAATACAGATTTCCAAATATAAGATTTGAAGACATGAGGCTTTACGATTCCCAAACTCTTACCATTAATACGTTGCGGGCCATCAGAGAAAACGATTCGGAGCCAACCGTTCACGAAGGAAGAGAAGGTAAAGAATTAGGAATTATTAAAATTATTCATTAGTGTGTATGAAACTTCCCATTTTGATGATTTTAAAATTATATAATATTCGCTATTATCATTAAACTATACTTGTCATTTGAAAAAAAAATTTTTTAATTAATATTGAACTTTCAAACTGACTTAAGTATTTTAAAACCCAATTTTTGCTTTCGAAACTTTGTAATTATTATTATTATTATTATTATTATTATTATTATTATTATTATTATTATTATTATTATTATTATTATTATTATTATTATTATTATTATTATTATTATTATTATTATTATTATTAATATTATTATTATTGTTATAATAATAATAATATTAATAATAATAATAATATTAATAATAAATAATATAATAATAATATTAATATATAATATATAATGTTAATAATAATTATTAATATAAATAATAATATAACAATATTAATAATAATATTAAAAATATTAATAACAATAACATTAATATTATTAATAATAATAAAATTAACAATAATAATAATAATAATAATAATAATAATAATAATAATAATAATAATAATAATAATAATAATAATAATAATAATAAAATTAAAAACATTAATAATAATAATGGTTATTTTGATTTCAGTGTATTTGTACGAAGGATCAAAGTCGGCGTCAATTTTGCGAACGGAAGAATTTGTGGCCGGTTTTTATTGCACATTTTATCTTTATATATTTCCATTCGATGTTCACAACTGCAACGTCAACATCTCCATTTACAACAAAGGAAGTTTTCTTACTTACTTTCGATAAGAGTGTAAGAAGCTTTTGCATTATTCTTAATAATTACTATTTTGAGTATAAAATTATAATTTATTTTATGATGATAAAATTATTATAAGATAGTGTTATGGAGACTGGACAAATTTATTTGATGATAATGATAAAATTATTTTCTCGTTGATTATTTGTCTTCAGATAAAAATTGATCTTGATCGGAAAATTGTTTTAGAGAATGATTACCTTATGATCATTATAAAATTTCATGATTAATTTTATTAATTAATTGCTAATATAATTACATTCTGATTAATAAAACTTACTTTAACTGTATAATGAACTTAAGTAATATTGTTCTCACATTGATGCGGTTGCAGTTCCTTTCATCTTTAAGATGGGATTGCATGAGTAATGATAAAAGATAAATAAAGTGTTCCTAACTTTCTGATTCCCTTTAAACTTTTACCTCTTCAAAGGGACTTTGCTTCCTTACCTATTTTTCAAATGTATTCTGATGTTAAGTGATAGAAAAAGTTCATCATTCACATTCCATCATTGCTGCGATGCTCTCGTGTCGCTACGTCTATATATATATATATATATATATATATATATATATATATATATATATATATAATATATATATATATATATATATATATATATATATATATATATATATATATATATATATATATATATATTCTGTACGTAATTTACCTTTTTCACTTTCCAATTTGTGTCTGTGGCCACCTGATAGGTTTGCGTTAGGTTTGACTTGAGTTTTTCGTCAGTAAAACTTTAAATGTAAATTTATTATGTTTTATTTTACATTATTTTTTTTAAAATAAATGACATATTTTTAATTATTTCAGGAAATTAGGTTGATATCTCAAAGATCTGTTTTGACTCTTTTTGAAGTCTCAAAACTTTATTTTAATTCCAACGAAAACGTTGAAACAAAGCCAAAATACGTGATTCTCAGCGTAAGTTTCAAAGTTTAATTTATAAGGATTTCCTCTTTTTAATTTAAATCTCAATTTTATTCTAAAATAAAAATTCCTTCAAAAGTTTTTTTCTCAACTGAAATAAAATTATCCAAATGAAAGTTTTTTCATTTTCAATTTAAATAATATTTCGCACAATTGCAACAATCTTTACAAATGTAAAACTTATTCCTTTAATTAATTCAACGTCTTTTCCACATCACCTGAGAAAAATTTCTCACAATTAACAATTTCTTTTCCTCTAAAGTGATTAAAATTCTTCTAATTAAAACATATTCGATTCACCACATTCGATCTTCATGGATATTCAACCAAAAAAGCAATAATATTCTTCAGCAAATCTTTATGTCATTTCTATTGCAATGAAATCAACTTAACGATAATATTAATATTCTCAGAATGAAACAATATATTGAAAATATTTTTTATGTTAAAAAATAAATAAATATTGTATTCTTTATTACAGTACTTACTCACCAGGAGGTATGGTTCCTACTTTATTACTACGATTCTTCCATGCGTTCTTATTGGTTTTCTTGGTAGCTGTACACATCTTTTCGAAATTGATAACTTCAGGTAACAACCGAAAAGGAGTCTTAACTTTTCATACATTTATATTAAAGAATAATATTTATGCTTTAATAATAATTTTTACAAAAAAAAAAAAATTAAATCTCTTATTTATTTAAATATTTTAAAATTTTTTTTTTTTTTTTTTTTTATTTTTTTTTTTTTTTTTTTTTTTAAAACTTAGTTTGATATATATATATATATATATATATATATATATATATATATATATATATATATATATATATATATATATATATATATATATATATATATATATATATATATATATATATATATATATATATATATATATATATATATATATATATATAAAAGGAATTTTAATTGATTTTTATCATTACAGTGATAGAATTATGGTAACACTCTCTTGCCTAATTGTGTTGGCAACTTTGTTTTCTCAGTTAAATACAATCCTGCCTGAATCTCCTGCACCTAAAGCCATCGAAATTCTCTTCTGTTATTACATCATTAAATTGTCATTCACATTCATAGCTCATACGTCTTTAGTAGCTATTAAAATAAAGAGGCAAAGTGGCAAAGATGGTGGAGCGAATTCATCTATTGTGACAGTTTCATCGACTGCTTCTCCTTTCTATTCTGGCAAAATGGCAAATCCAACTTCGAGTATAAATATATCAAAAGTTGGTCCAGAAGATAAATGCAGCAAAAAACGACAATTTTTGTCTGGAAATACGCAACAGAAACAGGGAAATTTTATGTACAAAAAACATAGATTGTCAATTTTAACAATTAATAGAATTTATTATTATTTTGGTTTGACAATGGATGTAGCTTTTGTTACTATTTTTGTTTTGTATATCGATTTTGCAAGGAAAAAAGATATTTAGCATTTTTGCTGAACATCAAGATTTTTTGCAGGAGTAATCATTTTCTAATACCTTTATTCTTTTGACTTAAATCTAAAAGAAATATATAGAATAAAAAAGCATATAATATATATATATATATATATATATATATATATATATATATATATATATATATATATATATATATATATATATATATATATATATATATATATATATATATATATATATATATATACCCACTTTTTACACTTACATTTTCCACCCTAGATCTTCCTTATAAGAAGGACGACACTGCTTTCTGCCATTCCCA
>SEYY01022654.1:40000-42500 GCA_009176605.1 Armadillidium nasatum | reverse complement strand
TTACACCCTTCTTCCATTTACACATCTCCCTTATTCTTTCATTTCTAATCCTATCAATCCTTCTCAATTTATATATCGCTCTCAAATCTTTCATCTCAAAGACATTGAAACTTTTTCTCGACCGAGCACTTATCGTCTATGTTTCACACACATACAATACAGAAGGTGAACACATACATTCAAACATTCTTATCTTTATTTCTTTCGAAATTTTTCCTTTCTTCCATACTTTTCTTAGGCCCCCCAATACTTTCATTCCTTCTACCACTCTGTTCTTTATTCCTTTTTCCGTCCCACCCTTACCTTCCACCCAACATTACTAGATATTTGAATTCATTCACCTCCTCAAGTTTCCATTCTCACACTTCTACAAACCAATTCCTCCGATCCACATTTCCTCATCCCCACCTCCAATCCTCATAACTTTATTCTTCGCTGGATTGAATTTCAATCTCGTGTTTGCACATTTCCCTTCAAACTCTCTCACAAGTATTCTCATCTTTTCTCCAGATTCTGCCACCAACACATGCAGCATCATCTGCAAAAAGTAAAACATTCACTTCACATTCACCCTCCATATTTCTCAACGTAATACTCTTCCCTTCTCTCTCCATTTTTCTAAGTAAACCATTCATCAATAGATTAAATAACATGGAGATATTACAAACCCCTGTCTCAATCCCACTCCTATGCTAAACCAATCCGATAGTTCTCTCTTCACCCTCACTCTTGATCTACAATTCTCATATATATATATATATATATATATATATATATATATATATATATATATATATATATATATATATATATATATATATATATATATATATATATATATATATATATATATATATATATATATATATATATATATATATATATATATATATATATATATATATTAGTGATGGATCGGATGTCATATTTTCTAATTTGCGGATGCGGATGCGGATGCGGATGTCAAATTTTGGAGAAGTGCGGATGCGGATGCGGATGTTGAATTTTTGAAAGTGCGGATGCGGATGCGGATGCAGATGTTGAATTTTGAAAGTGCAAATGCGGATTTGGATGCGGATGTTGAATTTTCGAAAATGCTAGATGCGGATGCGGATGCGGATGTTAATTTTGATGAGGATGTTCGCATCATCTGCTGATGAGGATGCGGATGTTATCACTAATATAATAAATATATATATATATATATATATATATATATATATATATATATATATATATATATATATATATATATATATATATATATATATATATATATATATATATATATATATATATATATATATATATATATATATATATATATATATATATATATATATATATATATATATATATATATAGGTGGAGTCTAGGGCATTTCGTCTCATCAACTCTCCTGCTCTTACTAACTCTCTTCAATCTCTTTCTGCCCGTCGAATTGTTGCGTCACTCTCTCTTTACTATCACTATTACAACGGACACTGCTCTTCTAAATTTTCTCGTCGCATACCTCCTCCATTGAGAAGAGCTCGTGCGACACGCCTTTCTACACATTCTCATCCTTTCTCTCTCCAACTCTCCTACCCCAGGCTTAATCGCTGTGATCAGTCTTACATATACTCTACTGGTAAAGTCTGGAACACACTCCCTTTATATGTTTTCCCAACTTCTTTTGACTTGTATACTTTCAAACGCCGTGTATCTGGACACGTCGGCCACCATCAACCATAATGATAGATTTTTCCCAACTCCGGTTTAATTTGGTAGGCCTCTGGCCTTTGCCCACCGGAGGAGATTTAAATATATATATATATATATATATATATATATATATATATATATATATATATATATATATATATATATATATATATATATATATATATATATATATATATATATATATATATATATATATATATATATATAAACTTATGGAGAATTTAAAACAGGGGTTCCCAACCTTTTTTTTGCTTGTAGATTCCCTGAATCCTAATACTATTTATGTAGACCCTCATTTCCGTATACTCATATGTAATATTCCTAAATTAAAAATTCCTAAATTAAATAAAAAAAATTTCCTTGATGAACCTCTCAAACATTCTGTGGTTGGTCTCCTGAGGTCCATATGGATATGGACCCCGGTAGGGTAAAGCCGATTTAAAAGAAATTCTCCATTATGAATGAAAACCGAAAAATTGATGAAAGTAATATACAATACACTAATAGATGAAATAGTGAAAGTTATGGTTTTAACAATATCATTCCCCACCAGTCAGCCAGTCGTCTTTTCTTGCATATTCGAAACTGAGCATGCAAGAAAGTGCGACACTTTGTGACATGAAAGTGCCAATTCGAGGCCTCGAAGACGCTGCAAAAGGCTTTTCCGCATTTAGCCAGCAAAAATTCGCACAAAAAACGCAGCTAATATCTTTAGGCTACTTACTATCGAAGGTAAGCTAATATATGTAAACCATTTTCGGCAGTAAAGAAATAT
>SEYY01022654.1:0-35000 GCA_009176605.1 Armadillidium nasatum | reverse complement strand
TGTCAAAATTAAATTTGTATACATATATCTTAATCCCCTCCCAGAAAGCAGTTCAGTTAATCAGTCAGACATCTGATCTGCCTTTATTAAGATATACGTCGAAAGTAGTCATCTCTTCTTAATTAATCCTCCACGTAGAGTCCTTTGCCAAATTTCTCAAAGCAACAAACTTTTTTTCTTCCTTTCATATTTCATACTCCTTTCCACCTCTATTCTTTCTTAAATTCATAAGAAACGCCTTGTTTTTTCTCCCTCTGAATCCATTCTGTTCCTCATCAAGTTGTGGGTAATTCTATATTGCTCTCGAATAATTTTTTTTTGATTCTTCTATATACCTCTGTCAGATGATTTACTAAAGATAAAGCGTAATCTTCACTAAAACGTATCCCCTCTTTTTCTTTTTATATATATTAGGAGTATAATAGTTATACCCATCATTCTGGAACTTTTAGTTCAGGCGGTTCACATTTAGAAATATTAATAGTGTTTTTCTTAGTTTCTCTTCTTTGAGTATTTGGCATTCTATTCTCCTCTTTAAAAGGTATGATATGTGGGGAATTTTTTTATGCTTTCGCGATTCTCCACATCTTTCTTCAGAAGTTATTGAAAGTACCTTGTTCACTATTCTTTTTTTTTTTTTTAATTTGATTTCTTTTTACGTTTTTACTTACCTGTATGTCAGTTAACTATTTCCACTCATATCTTCTCTTAAATCCTGCTCCAGTTGTCCCATTTGGATCCTTCATTGTTCACCTTTTCACCTAAAACTTCACAGTTCCAAATTTAATTGAATTTCTTCAAATATTTTCCCTTTTTTTTTTCCCCGCCATACTCTCCCTTTTCTTTTTCCTTCAAATCCACTTTGGATTATGCTCTAATATCTTTTTCTCACTTTCTATTTCTTCAAATTCCTCACTGAACATTTTTATGTATTAAAATTTCTCCCTTGCTTATTCAAAGATACCATTTTAATAATGCGTCTCTTTTTTTTTTTTTTTTTTTTTTTACTCAAATCAGCCACTATCTGTTTATTATCATGTCCTAGAGAGCAGGGGTGGACAACCTTATTGAGATTTGAGAGAGTGTGCCAAATTCGGCAGAATCACTGACACAAAATTTTTCACGTGCCAACCAAAAATTTTTTTTAGATATATTATTAAATATATTTGATATATTTTAAGTATTTGAAGAACATTTGTACATTTGTACGACTAAAACAATAAAAGATCATTAGAGATTATCTAGTGCTGATTTTAAATCATTTAGAAATGATGTACAAAAAAAGAAAACATTTATTTATCTTTAAAACTACATTTAACCAATCCTGAACCTTTACCACCTTATTAAAAAAAATTCAAAAAATTGTTTGATGTGCCACGTTTGGAACCCGTGCCGATGGTTGCGAACCCCTGCCCTAGAGTAATTCACGGTAACACATTCACATTTTATATTACTATTTTATCAGAGAATATAACAATTTAAAATGATTTCTGGTTGAACTCTCACGTATAAATATTGCTACAACTGTGTTTTATATACTTACGGAAATACCAGAATCAAAGGATGAAATCACATTCCTCAAACAGAATATTAAAACATTTTTTTTTTCTTACTTATATATATATATATATATATATATATATATATATATATATATATATATATATATATATATATATATATATATATATATATATATATATATATATATATATATATATATATATATATATATATATAATATATATATATATATTATATATATATATAATATATATATATATATATATATATATATATATATATATATATATATATATATATATATATATATATATATATATATATATATATATATATATATATATATATATATATTATAATTAAATAGCATATGCTCAAAATTGAAATAAACGTGAAAATGTAAAATATTATTTTTAATATTTATTAATATTATTTTATTTATTCGGATAATTGAACATTGAGGCATGGATAGTGTTAAAAATATGACCAGTTGAAATATAAAAAAAAAAAAAAACTAAGTGAGGTAGCCAATATTATTTGTGAATTAATGAACCACCAAGGTTTTGAGTGTTATTGAAGAGCCTCTACCAAACATGGATCAATTTATATTCTTACAATCCTTTTTAACTTTTTTTTTATTTATTAGCAAGTTGGTAGATCAGATTATTATTATTATTATTGTTATTTGGGCTCATAGAACGAATTCGTCAGCCCAGTAGCCCTATTTAGTTAAAAAAGGGAAAAATGTAATATATTTGTATTCTTCTTTTGTACACTATTATAAGACATTTCTCTTTTTTTTTTTTTAGCTGAATAAACGTTTTTTGATTTTATTAATTATTATTATTATTGTGCATTTCAGACAAGGAGAGAATTCCGATTTCTGGAATAATTTAGATGAGAGGAAAGAGAATACAGATGAACTTTTCGAAAACCCTTTTTCATAGTTGTAATTTTTCATAGTTGTAATGAAAAAAGTCGTCATGGGGAGAAATACAATTTATAGACGTCTTCTTAATCATCAGATACAAGCAGATTTCTTGTATCACATATTAAAATTTTGTTCTTATTTAAAAAAAATAAAAAAGAATAGATATATATATATATATATATATATATATATATATATATATATATATATATATATATATATATATATATATATATATATATATATATATATATATATATATATATATATATATATATATATATATATATATATATATATATATATATATATATATATATATATATATATATATATATATATATATATATATATATATATATATATATATATATATATATATATATATATATATGGGTTTGCTTCTGGTTCGGTTTTGCTACTAGTAATGGCCACTTTAGAGGCTAGGGCGACCCTCTATACATTATTCATAAATAAATATATTAGGGTTGGCAACGACACTTTTACTAGATATGATAAAACTGGTAAAACCTTGTTAAATGTATCTGGGTAAAAGCTAGTAAGTTTTTAAGAAATGTTTCGATATATTTATTATTATTTTTTATATGGTAAAAAAAAAAAAAAAAAAATCTCAAAAAAATAACATTGTGTGAATTAAAACCTTTCCAAAACCTGTTCTACATCAGGGAGTTTTCCTAATAAATGGAGGACGTAAAGGAAACTTTTCATAAACCATGTTTTTAATGCCTCTTTTCTGAAAAAGAACATATATTATGTTTCGAAATGATTTAATAGTTCAAAAACACCCAAGTTCAATAATAATTATATCTAACTACTTTTAAAACTGAAAAAAATCATTTATATACTCGAAAGATGTTTTACATCTTCCAGCTAAAATTGGAGGATTGCATTGTCATTTGGAAAACTTTTCAGATTATGTATTGTGACTATTAAAGTAATACATGAAAGACTTCAGAATGATTAGCAATAATATACCCAAAGCATTAGACTTACAGTATAAATTAACCATTACAAGTGTGCGTTTTGAAGTGTTATTCCAAAATTGAATAAAATTGTTTGAATATTTGTCTATTACAGAATTCCGGCGAAAAATTAAATGTCCATGAATTGCTTATTTCAATAATTGTACTAGTTAATAAAACTTTATGCCAACGTTATTTTATGGGCATTACAGGAAGCTTAAAACTTCCTTGGCAAAAACTAAAATAGAAAATTAAAACGAAAACGAACTTTTTAAAATCAGGTATTTTAAAACTGATTTTAATATATGAATGTGGTTTTTTCCTACATATCAGAAATTTTAACCTTACTCATTTGAATGAAATCTTAAAAGTTTCTCCAATATTTTATTTGCTTGTTTTTAAAAAAAAAAAATGTTAACGAACAACTTTTCAACCTTTTTAACGTTTTATAGTTTAGAGTGTGGATTGGTTCAGTGCATGAAAAATCCATTGAAGAGCTTAGATTGATGAGAAGGTTTTATATATATATATATATATATATATATATATATATATATATATATATATATATATATATATATATATATATATATATATATATATATATATATATATATATATATATATATATATATATATATATATATATATATATATATATATATATATATATATATATATCTGGTGGGCAAAGGCCAGAGGCCTACCAATATCCTCCAGAGTTAGGGAAAATGTGATTCTTGTTAATGGCCGACATATCCCGATACACAGAGTTTAAAAGTGTGGAAGTGTGTTCCAAATTTGACCAGTAGAGTGCATGTAAGATTGAGCATAGCTGTTAAATCTGGGGACGGAGAAAGGATGAGTGTGTGTTGTAATAGCGATAGTATGGAGAGTGACGCAACAATTCGACGGGAAGAAAGAGATTGGAGGGAATTAGTGGGAGTTGAGACGAAAAGCCCTAGACTCTACCTTCTCAAGGAGAGCTGTGAGTGGAACCAGCCCAGATGTGTGAAGCATACTCCATACAGGGACGAGTAACACCCTTATGGAGGGCAAGTAACGGGTGGCGTGAAGAAATTACGTGGGTGACTCGGAACTCCCAACTTCTTAGAAGCTTGTTCAGGGAGGGAAATAATGTGTTTTTCCAAGAAAGATCACGAGAAAAAGTTACACCGAGAATATTAAGGTTTGTGTGGAATTTTATGTAGTGTAGAACGATGGAGGAATTGGTTTTTTGAGGCACTGAAAACGACCATGTATTCTCTGCCCCAATTTAAAATGCGAGAAAGATCAGAGGTCAATTGCTCCAAGGCCACACTTCTTGCATCAATTAACTGCTGTTGGGAAGGGCGTCTTTCAAACTGAAAGGAGTAGTGAAGGATGGAGTCATCAGCATAGGAGTGAATATGTGATGATGTAATAGAGGAGGTCATTAATGAAGAGTAGAAAAATAGTTGGAGGTAGGACAGATCCATGAGGAACACCACTGTTTATAGATTTAAAGTCAGAACGGTGGCCGTCTACAACATCTGCTATAGAACGACCGGATAGAAGTCAGATTAAGGAGGACAGATTCCGAAAGAAGTTTTAGAAATCAAACCTTTGTGTCAGACTCTATTGAAAGCTTTCGATATATCTAGCGCCACAGCGAAAGATTCACCGAAATCAAGAGCGGAGGACCAAGAGTCAAAAAGATGATGACCAGTAGAGAGTTCTTTACGAAAGCCGTACTGACGAAGATTAGAAGAATTGAATTGTTTCCAAATCTTCCTGTTTAGGATAAGATTCGAAAACTTTAGACAGAACAAGGTTAAAGAAATAGTACGATAGTTAAGAGGGCTCCCCCTTTCTTCGGTACAGGCTGAATGAGCGCACGTTTCCAGCAAGAAGGGAAAGACAAATATTTGTATTAAAGGAAAATTATTTTTTTTATCCTTCAGGCAATTTTTTTAAATGAAACTATGAATGGAGGAAGGCTAAAAAAAAAAATAATACTATTATTGCCTCGAACTTTTTGGTATAAGTAAATAAACTTTGCCCATTAATTTCTTGTATTAATACAGTGATGGTAATGTTCTATTTTCCTTGCTGTCTATTTTAAAAATTATAAGATCACTTATCAAAGTAAAATTCTCAAAGTAGAGGAGAAATCTTAAACTATTAAATTATATAACAGTTTATGAAAATATCCACAAAAATATATATTAATCAGTTACAAATTTTATATGGTAAAAAAAAAATCAAAGAAATAACATTGTGTGAATTAAAACCTTTCCAAAACCTGTTCTACATCAGGGAGTTTTCCCAATAAATGGAGGACGTAGAGGAAACTTTTCATAAACCATGTTTTTAATGCCTCTTTTCTGAAAAAGAACATATATTAATATGTTTCGAAATGATTTAATAGTGCAAAAGCAACTATTACTTTGTGGTAAATATTATGCATAAAAAGAATGAAACTGGTTCAAAAGTTAAATAATTACAAACTAGTTAAGTATAAAAATTTTGTCAAGCACAAACCTGAGTTTTATGTCGAATCTCATTTGCTCCCAATAACCTTTCATTTTCATAAATATAGTAGCATCTGGAGAGAGAAATGCTCCCCTGGTGGCAGACCTTGCCATTATAGTATATCTGTCGACCTGAGTTCCGTGGTCTTTTGTTACAGCTCTAACTGTATTTATGTTCCTATATATATATATATATATATATATATATATATATATATATATATATATATATATATATATATATATATATATATATATATATATATATATATATATATATATATATATATATATATATATATATATATATATCAAAACAGGTAGAGATGACAACCTCGATCATTCATAATTTTATTCAGAAGCGATCATCAATGTTTAGACCTCTTAACTAAGTTTATCATAACTGCAACAATTAAATAATGTAGTGAAAATCTTAGTACAAAATGACAGTAATAACGGGCTTAATGGTTATAATGATTTTTTCTTTTAGTAGATGCACGGCAGTCACTACTATGCACACGAGCAATCTTTGATCTATCTAACAGCGATTGAATGAGGAGGGAAAACTGTTCCTAGAGGCCCAGCTTGTACAGACTGTGTAAAACTCCCACACTCCATGGAGTAAAAGAAAACAGCTACCATATTATTGGAGGAAATTGCCTCACAAATGGAGAGGTTCCAGTTTGGAGTAGATTTTTCGGAACCCTAACTGATCAGAAATAGCATGTAAGTTCTCCAACGTTGGTAAAGACGACTTGCCAGCTTTCTCTCCATAAGTTTAAACATATAGCAACTTCGAGATGGGTCGTTTGATTTTGCAATAGTAAGGTCCTTCCCAGATTGTGGAGATTGAAGTTGTCAGACAAACTGGTGGGAAAAAATCTACCCACAAGGATGTGTTAGACTGTGGATAGAGAGGAAATTAACTCTACACCGAGAAAAGCTGTAGTAGGTAACAAAATGGTATCCTGACTCATCAGCAACAACACCCAGGGAGATGATGTCAGATGACCAAGGTCATCTGATTATTGTACTATTCTTCCCCTAACATCCGAGGGTGGTAAGAGGCTCTCTATAGTGCGAATGAGAGATTATGCATACAAATCATACACCGAGGGTAATGGAGTGAAGAGTTATCTGAAATATTCTTTCCTAGTTCTTATGTTTATAGACCAAGATCGAGAGGATCGAATTATACAGTTTAGGAGTGCTGTTGAACGACATATAAAGTTTCTGGTTTGTAGTACATATTCTGCGTTCGAAAATGGCGTTGTCGATATACGACACGCAAAAGAGCGAGTTATGTGCCATGGTTGCTTCAAGAACAGTGCTCACAAAATAAGTGAATGCATGTGTAAGTGAGCAAACTCCTGTCATACAAGAAATTTGCAGTTAGGCTGATATGGTATCGTATCGGCCAAAATACAAATAAGCTTCTTTTGAGGTAGCCAAATCTAATTATTGTTGTGATCATTATTTCAAATACATTTACTTTTGTACGTATTATTATTATTATTATTCAATTACTATTATTTTTGTTCTTACTTTTATATTTATTCATTATTATTAGGTATTCCACGAAATTAGGCGTGACGTCAAGCTAAAGTAGCAGCAGCGAAAATATTTAGCAGATTCTTTGATTTTCGTGGGACACTTTGCTGTAATAATTGTCAGCTGATCTATATAAACAAACGTAAATATATTTTAAAATGTAATTTAATCGCGAAACAAAAAAAACTGCCTCGGATATGCTGGAGGGGCGGCATCCAGACAATGCCCCTCATCCACCCCTTGGGAGTTGGTGGTCTCCGATGATGGGGTTGGTGCCACCAAATCCTGCAACATTTGCGGTCTCTTTTTCTAATTTCCACTTTGTCAAAAACTACCTCTCTTCTTCTAGACCTCATCTCTTGTTCTTAACTTAAGTTCAGGTGTTTGAATGCTCTGACTGCAAACCCTACTCTCTTTCCCCTTACTATCTGTCCTCAATTTTTAGCCTAAGGCAGATGTTTGTTTGTTCTCGTGTCTTTGATTTGGAGTCTTCTGAATTCTCTACTTTATGACGAACTTTCTTGCAACTCTACAAATAAATTCATCTATTTTGTCTACTTATCTCCTAACTCTACAGACTGAAAAAAAATTCTTTGACTATCTTAACTCCAAAATAGATCACATTCTTTCTTCTCCTTTCTCTGAAATCATCATTTTAGGTGTTTTCAACGTTCCCCACCGTTAATGACTTTAATCTAGTTCTTATGAACCAGCTGGTGAACTCGCCTACCACTTTTCAATCCAGAACAACTTTGAGCCGTTAGTGCATCTCTCTACCAGTATCCCTGATCGGATCGTCTTGATTTTTTTTAACTTCTTATCTTTCTCATTACACTGTTAAACTCTTTCCTCCTCTGGGTTCATCCAATCACCTTCTTATCTCTGTATCATGTTGTCTTTTCAATTATTCCGCGAGAACGGCCTTCGGTGATGAGACTCTTCTAGTATTTCGGTGTCACTAGCTGGTTTGACTTGCAGTTGTAATTTCTGATTTCCAATGGAATAATTACGATTTCCGTTGAAGGGGTCCCTTGGTAATTGTTGAGCGCATAACCGAGATGATTCTTTCTGGCATGGAGGCGTACATTCCATATTCTTTCCCTTCTACTAAACCTAACAAAACTTGGTTTAACTCTACTTGTTCTCGTGCTATCCGCTGCAGGGATGCTGCTGTAGTCTTCAAAACCCAGAAACTCACGCAATTTATGTTTCATCTCGGAATCGTGCAAAATCTATCTTTCGTAACACCAAAAACTTTTCTCAGTAAAAAAATGCAATAATCTCTCTGGTTCTTCTTCTTCTTGCCCATTCTGGCATTTTGCAAAATATGTCAACTCAAATTTTGCTTCTTATTGTTTCCCTCCTCTAGTATCTTCTGACGGTACAACTGCCATTTTACCTTCCTCTAAAAATGAATTCTTCGCTCAAACTTTTGCCTCTAATTCATCCTTGGACGATTCCGAAGCTGTTCCTACTCCTTCAACCACCTCCAATTTATTTATGCCTAAAATTGTAATTTCTTTTATCATTTCTACTCTCTCTGAGCTTGACTTTAAGAAATCGTACGGTCCAGATGATATCCCTCCTGTCCTGTGGTTCTCCAATCTCGTTTCCGAGCTTGCACCCTGCCTTGGTAAACTATTTCGTCTCTGTCTTTTTATTTCAACCTTCCCTTCTTGCTGGAAGCTTGCCTCATTCAGCCTTCAAAGGGGACCCTTCTCAACCCTCTACTTACAGTCCCATTTCTTTAACCTCCGTTCTTTCTAATTTTTTGATCTATTTTACTAACAAGAAGATTTGGAAACATCTCAATTTTCCTAATCTTATCTCTGAGCCAGTATGGCTTTCGTATAAAACGCTCTACTGGTGATCTTCTTTCCCTTCTCTCCGACTCTTGGTCCTCCGCTCTTCGGTATTTCTTTTGCTGTAACGCTGGACATAGCGAAAGTTTTGGATAGAGTATGGTACAAAACTTTGATTTCCAAACTTCCCTCTTTCGGAATCTATCCGGTCGTTCTATAGCAGCTGTTTTAGACGACCACCGTTCATTCTCTTCATCTTCTTCAGTTCCCAGGTAGGCATTATCTGCCTATCAATCGGTGTCCATTCATCTTATCCGTTCATTCTCTAATTCTATTAATAGTGATGTTCCTCAAGGATCTATCCTATCACCAACACTTTTTCTACTTTTCATTAATGACCTCTCTGTTACTTCATCTCCTATCCACTTTTATGCCGATAACTCTTCCTTATATTACTACTTTCATCTGAAAGATGCCCCTTCCAAGAACAGTTACTAGACGCAAGGAGTATAACCTTTGAGCAACTGATCTCTGATCTATTTCGTATGTCAAAATGGGACAGAACGCATGGTATTTTTCAATGCCTCAAAACCTTAGCTTCTCCATCCCTCTGCTCGACATTATCTTCCACACAACTATGATATCTTCGAAAACGCTCGACTCAAACCTTCATCTCCTCAATATTCTCGGAATTTCTTTTTCTCGTGATCTTTCTTGGAAAAATCACATTACTTCTATCTCTCTAAACAAACTTCTAAGAGGTCAGGTGTTCTGAGGCGCCTTCAGAATTTCTTCACTCCACCCCAGTCGCTTGCTCTTTATAAGGATGTTTTCGCCCCTGTATGGAGTATGCATCACACATCTGGGGTGGTTCCACTCATACAGCTCTCCTTGAAAAGGTGGAGTCTAGGGCTTTTCGTCTTATCAACTCTTCCGTTCTTACAAATTCTCTCCAGTCTCTTTCTGACCGTCAAATTGTTGGGTCCTTCTCTCTATACTATCGGTATTACAATTGACACTGCTCTTCTGAACTTTCCCGCTGCATACTTCCTCCATTGAGAAAGGCTTGTGTGACACCTCTCTACACAGTCTCTCATCCTTTCTCTGTTGAACTCTCTGACCTCAGACTTAACTCCTTACCTCAACCTTACTTCTACTACTATCGGTAAAACTTGGAACATATTCCCTTTATCTATTTTCGAACTTCCTATGACTTACAAATCTTCAAACGCCGTGTATCGGAGCATGTCGGCTTTTAACTTAACAGATTCCCGGTTTTTTTTCCCGTAACTCTGGTGAAAGTTTTATAAGGCCTCTGGCCTTTACCACATTTCATATTATATATATATATATATATATATATATATATATATATATATATATATATATATATATATATATATATATATATATATATATATATATATATATATATATATATATATATATATATAAAGTTGAAGTAGCAAAGGCTGAGGTAAGACTTATGAAAGCTTCACAAGTTGAGAATTTTAAGCTGCCTCCACCTTTGCAATCCTCATATTCATTGGCATCTCTATCACTTAATGTGCATGAGGGTCAGAAATAGTATTAAAAGTAAGTGAATATAAATATTAATTTAATGTACAATAGTATTTCTATTCATGATGCGAAACGGGTGAAGTAGTACAGCATCACGATAAGTATCAGTGTCACTGTTTTAAGGTTTCAATCTATTTTAAAATTTCCAAGGCAATAAATTACTTCACTATTTTTGTAGGCTTGTTTTGTGTGAAAATATATTATAAGGTAGGGTCATGCCTATGTAACTAGTTTTTTTTTTTTACAGTTTACCACCCCTCGAGGTCCAGCCGTTTTCAAGGAGGGTGCAGAAATATGAATTACGTATAGAAATGTATAATATGAAATCCAGAACATTTACAGAAAAAAAAAATTTAAAATACTGTAAAAAGTGGCTCAAAACTTAAAAAGGCTAAGAAATATTACAAGAAAAATGGTGTATTAACCTCTCAGATTAAAAAAAAAAAAAAAAATGGCAAAAAGTAGTGTTTACAATTGTAAGTAAACATTTAAATGCATTGTAGTGATTTAAATAACCACTGTCGTTTGTAAAAAAAAAAAAAAAAAAAAAATTCTGGAATGAATAATTTAATGTATCACAATGAGAACCTGTTAATAACATAAACCGGATATATATATATATATATATATATATATATATATATATATATATATATATATATATATATATATATATATATATATATATATATATATATATATATATATATATATATATATAAGAAAAAATTAAAATCTTAGGTCCGATACATATTATGGATAAGTGAATAACAAAAAGCATGAACCTTTTTCTTGGTTAATTTTTTTTCAATTCTTCACTCTGGTTCAAATTTATCAGACAAAAAATAAAATCGATAGAGCATTTTACATTTTGGGGTAACATCAAAGCATTCATCATAATAATAATATTTCTTAAATTAGAATGTAAAGATAAGCTTATTAAATATTAGAAGTGCTCAGTTTCAGCAAATCAATGTCTTTGAACATAAAAAAGAAAATGTAAAAGAATTAGAAAATATAAGCACCCACTTTCTTCCATTATGTAAATATTTAAGTTACATTCGAAAACAAACAGTAATAATTAATTCCTATCAAAATAAATCACTCATCAAAATTGATTAAGATGTAGATTCTCATGACCACAAATACTTTAAACAAAAAGAAGATATTTAAATGTTATTTCACTATAAATTCATGACTTTATTAGATGTAACTTGGTAATAAAATCATGACCCACTTAGAACGGTCTTTATCACCTATTTTTTATCTACCTAAATGATTGCATCAATTAATAAAGTTTATCTACTAACCCTCTTACCGTATGATTAATAACGTTTCTTTGGGAATTGATCTTAAAATTTGAATAATCCGATCAAATTTGTTGGCTGCCATATCTTTCATATACTGTAAATCTGCTTCGCTTAAAAGTTCTTTTAAGGACCTCAACCCAAGTGAATCTACAGGTCGTTGCATTAACATTTCAGCAAAGAGTAGGTATTCTGCAAAAGCATTCAATATTTCATACAAAGCTCAACTTTCGTGCACGAAAATATCTATTAAAGGTATGATTATTTACAATTTCCGTATAAATTTACAATTTATACAGAAATTTA
This sequence comes from Armadillidium nasatum, assembly GCA_009176605.1. Lineage (NCBI taxonomy): Eukaryota > Metazoa > Arthropoda > Malacostraca > Isopoda > Armadillidiidae > Armadillidium > Armadillidium nasatum. The sequence goes on along the minus strand of SEYY01022654.1, from coordinate 22,502 downwards.
CAACAAATACCATAAGAATTTGCTCATATTACAGCAGCCTTTAACTGCTACTATATCACAAAAAATTTCCATGTCATTTCCTTTGTTTGTAAACATACCTGTACCAAACCTTTAAATTAGATAAAATATCCTGTCCTTTTTAATTTGGTAGTTACTAATACAAAAATATGCCTAACAAAAGGCAAAAAGAAAAACTCACTTATGAAACTCACAGAATCAAACTCTATCAAACCTTTCACCATCTTCATATTACATTCAAAAGATAATTAATTAATAACGCCAAAGTTTTCCCTCGTGTTTCTATGGAGAGTCAATAAGGATACGATGAATCATTGACATGCATGCATACAGTCATAAAATGTCTACTATACTGATAAAAAAGAACAATTAAAGCTTAGAAGAGGATAGAAGTAGTTAACTTTACCAACAATTTAATTTTTTGAAATTCACTGCAAGTGAAAATGTTAAAATTTAGAATAACACTCGGAAAAAACTTTAACAGACAACAGAAAACTAATAAAGCACTTCGAATACAAAGTTAAAATTGCGACATAAAAACTCCCAATAGCTTCATATGATGATAATGATAATGATGATGATAATAATAATAATAATAATAATAATAATAGTCTTGTGTTTACCTTAAAATGAAAAACAATTGCCTTGGCATGTTATCAAAAGCCCTACTCATTTTCTCTCTCGCTTCCTCCATCCTAATCCTCATTTGTTTTCGATCTTCTGCAGACATGTCCTTCCAATTGCGCCTTGAAAACCTTTTAGGTCCCCTCTGGTTAAAAAAATCGTTTTCCTTCTTACCAGAAGCCTTCCGGGCCTATATAACGCTGTGCCACAAACATGCAGAAAAATCTGTACCCATCTGTTAATTATTATTGACTTTTATAAAACAATTACGTCAATTCCTTTGAACAAGTGAGATATAAATATGTTAATGAATCATACATTTATATGCAAGGTTCTTAGAATAAAAAATTAAATGTTAAAATTTGCTTACTTCATTAAAGTTAAGAAAACACCCAAACAGATACCCCCAAAAAATAAATAAATAAAATACAAAAATTCTAAAAATTAATAAATAAAAAAGAAGCACAATAATTATAAACTAATAAAACTTTGAGTATATATATATATATATATATATATATATATATATATATATATATAATATATATATATATATATATATATATATATATATATATATATATATATATATATATATATATATATATATATATATATATATATATATATATATATATATATATATATATATATATTAGGGATGGAGTTTAGTATCGGTAAATTTTGTGTTATCGATACATAAATTGTAAGTATCGGTATCGGGAAAAAACGACCAATACCGATGCCAAAAAATTGCATGAAAGAAAACTAATAATTTCGGTAGAAGATAGCTCCTCCATGACATAAGTTTATGTCACATTTTAAAATTTATTATTATCATTATTTGAGTAGAAATAAAAGTCGCGTTTCCGCAAGATCGATGGATATACTGTATATATCTTCATCGCGTTTAACGTTTGGACCCTGTCAGTGGAACCGACATCTTTCTCCATCAGCTCTTAAAAGTCCTTCTCACATAGCCTCTAAAAGATCATGTTTTTCGGCTCGTTGGTTTCAATGCTAGTCTTGAGTTTTATTTAATATCTTAGGTAGGGTTTTCACCATTTCAATTGGATTAGCACCGTTTTTCACAATAACTTCTAAAAACTCTTAGAGCTCTCCAGAAGATCATGCTTCTAGAAGCTATGGTTTTCCATGCTGGTCCTGGAGTTTCCGCAAGCCGTTAGCAGAGTAATCACAGGGCCGGGTGGCTAGTCCTGTCGCCCTTGTTTTTAGTTCTCCTCACATGATCCTGTCTTCGATGTTCAAACATGTTTTTAAATTTTATATTCTTAATATTAAAGTTTTATTTTTTATTTAAAGCCGACAGTACGTTATCTTGAAAGATTTGTTGCTCCTCCTTAGATTGAGAAATATTTTGTCGAATTTCGTTTAATTTAATTTTTTTTAAATGTCCAAATATTATTACGAAAATTCATATTTTAAAATAAATTTTAGCTATTACTATCTCAATGCTTTCTCTATACAAATTTTCCAGCCTTCAGAAGACAAGATCTCAAAGTCATAAAAGCCCTCTCTCTTCTCCTCTCTTTTCTACTCAATCCTCCTTCCGATTCCTCTCACTCTTCTTTTCCCATCGGTTTTCAAGCACGCCCACTCTCAACGACAATTAAATTTAAAATTATATATATATATATATATATATATATATATATATATATATATATATATATATATATATATATATATATATATATATATATATATATATATATATATATATATATATATATATATATATATTTTTTTTTTTTTTTTTTTTTTTTTTTTTTGTGGCATCTCGTTTTCGTGTTATTCTATATGTAGCATGTTTTATGTAAATTTTATCTATTGTTTTGATAATCCTTAATGTGGATTGTGGCTTAACGTTATTATATTAAATTAATTAAGGTAAATAATGATTTAATTGTATATAATACTGTCGTATGAGAATGGCATTTAAACTAGCCAATGACGTCAACAGACGCCAATGGCCAAAATATAATTAAGTTTTGAAGAAGGGGTTGGAAAGTCAGTTGGTCGCACGCCTTAGACAGGAGAAATATTTTTCTCTCTTACCGAGTCCAACGCTAATTGAATTATAAATGAATTGTTTGAACAATTGATAATATCCACCAAAATAAGATAGTATTGCAAGCTATCAGAACTATTTGTACTTAAATAATAACATTTTAATAAAATCTTTGTTACATCATTGTTTGTGCCATTTACCTGATTCAAATTGCAAACTTAATAAAGATTATCAAAGGAACATTGAGTATTTGAGTTTATCCCCGTATCTAATCTTATTCCATATATATATATATATATATATATATATATATATATATATATATATATATATATATATATATATATATATATATATATATATATATATATATATATATATATATATATATATATATATATATATATATATATATATATATATATATATATATATATATATATATACTCAGTTGGACAAAGGCTAGAGCCTACCAATTTCCAAGAGAGAGTTTGGGGAATACCAGAAACCTGGTCAAGTTACAGCTACGTCTCGATACAAGGCATCTGAAAGTGTGCAAGTCAAAAGTAGAGGGAAAACAGATAAAGGGAGTGTATTCCAGATTTTACCAGTTGAGTACATGCAAAATTGAACATAGCTGTTAACTCTGGAGTCAGAGAATCGGACAGAGAAAGGATGAGACTGTGAAGAAAGGTCTGCAGCTCGAGCCCTTCTCAGTGGAGGAGTTATGCGGCGAAAGTGTTAAAAAAACAGTGTCCGTTGTAACGGAGATAGTATAAAGAGAGCGACGAAACAATTCGACAGGCAGAAAGAAACTGGAGAATTAGTGAGAGCAGAAGTTAAGACGAAAAGCCCTAGACTCCACCTTTTCGAGAAGAGCCGTATGTGTGGAACCACCCTAGATGTGAGGTGTACTCGTACAGGGGCGAACAACACCCCTATAAAGAGAAAGCAACTGGGGTGGTGTAAAGAAATTCTGAAGGCATCTCAGAACACCCAACCTCTTAAATGCTTGTTTAGAAAGAGAAGTAATATGATCTTTAAAAGAAAGATCACGAGAAAAAGAAACACCATGAATATTAAGGAGAGATGAAGGTTTGAGTTGTGTATTTTCGAAGAAGATATCATAGTTGTATAGAAGTTTGTGTCGAGTAAAGAGATGGAGGAAATGAGTTGTTTTGGTAGCATTGAAAACGATTATGTTTTCTCTGTTCCAATTTGAAATGCGAGATAGATCAGAGATTAGTTGCTTCAAGGCTAACCCTCCTTGCGTCTATTAATGTTGTTGGGAGGGACGCCTTTCAAAGTGAAAAGAGTAATGAAGGGTAGAGTCATCGGCATAGGAGTGGATACAAGATGAAATAACAGAGAGGTCATTAATGAAAAGCAGAAAAAGTGTTGGAGATAGGACAGATCCTTGAGGAACACCACTATTAATAGGTTTAAAGGATGAACGGTGGCCGTCTACAACAGTTGTTATAGAACGACCAGAAAGGAAATCAGAGTTTGGAGGGAATCAAAGCTTTGTGCCAGACTTTACTGAAAGCTTTTGATATGTCCAGCGAGACAGCAAAAGATTCAGGGAAATGCCGAGGAGCGGAGGACCAAGAATCAGAGAGAAGGGAAAGATCACCATTAGAGTGTTTCTTACAAAAGCCATACTGGAGATCAGAGATAAGATTAGAAGATTGAGAGGTTTCCAAATCTTCCTGTTAAGGATAGATTAGAAAATTTTAGAAAAAACAGAGGTTAAAGAAATGAACCGGTAGTAAGATTGTTGGGAGGAGTCCCCCTTTTTCGGCACAGGTTGAATGGGGGCACGTTTCCAGCAAGAAAGAAAGGTTGAAGTAGAAAGTCATACGAAATAGTTTACCAAGGTACAGTGCAAGCTCAAAAGCACAAGTTTTAAGAACCAAAGGAGGGATACCATGGACTATACGCCTTCTTAGTGTTAAGCTCAGAGTAAAAATGACGTCTTTAGAAGAAATTATATTTTATATATATATATATATATATATATATATATATATATATATATATATATATATATATATATATATATATATATATATATATATATATATATATATATATATATATATATATATTAGCGATGAATCGCATGTCATTTTCTTATTTGCGGATGTGGATATATTATTTTTGTCCGGTGCGGATGCGGATGTATAATTTTCGCAAGTGCGGATGCGGATACGGATGCCATCATATATATATATATATATATATATATATATATATATATATATATATATATATATATATATATATATATATATATATATATATATATATATATATATATATATATATACGAAGGCGGACTGAAAAATAACACCTGTTTGTGTGTTGCTAAGCAACGGAAACAGGAGGTATAAGCAAGTTCAGACCTGCGTTCGAAAGATTGAAGCTTGTAGAATAGATTTGACAAATGGAAGGTAATAGTGATACTTTGTTGAAACAACTCGCAGTGATTTAATTTTTTTTATGCCGAAGGTGCACAGAATGCGGCTGAAATTCATCGTCGTTTGCAAGAGATGTATGGAACGAGCACTATGAATGGTAGCAATATTCGTCGATGGGTCCGTAAAGTAACTCTTTCCAATAACTGTGAAATGTCGAAAAGTGGCCACCCCGTTACCAACATCAAGCTCGCGTTGATGATATTATTCGAGGAAATCGACGATTTAAACAGTCCGAAATTGCATTTCCATGGTTGCAATTTCTAAAGCGCGTACTCAAGCAATAATTGCAGATTTAAAGTATCGAAAAATTTTTGCGCGTTCGGTGTCAAGGCAGCTGACAGAAGACATGAGGAAACAACTGGTCGATATTGTTAATGAAATTCTAAACCATTATCGTCGAGAGGGCGATCAATTTCTTTAAAACATTGTAATGAGAGACGAAACGTGGATCCACCACTACGATACAGAAGGAAAACGAGCCTCTACTCACATTGCGTACGAAAGTTTAAGACTAACCCTCGTCTGGAAAACTCGAGCTAACAGCATTCTGGGATGTGGAGGGCCTCATCTAATCGGAATATCTGCGGAAGGCCACGATTATAAACTCCAATCATTATTGTGAAACTCTCCAGAAATTGAAGAGTCGCTTCCGTCGAGTAAAACCAAACTGTACAGTTTTCCTTCAGCATCATGACAATGCTCGACCACATTGCAGTGCCCAGACACTTCAGAAGCTTCAACGCATGAACTACGAGGTCATTGATCACCCACCCTACAGTCCTAATCTGGCCTCTAATGATTTTCACTTATTTCCAAAGTTAAAGGAGAATCTCCGGGAGTGAGATTTGGTTCAGATGATGAGGTGAAGAAAGCAGTGGTAGACTGGTTCCAGAAAACAAATCAAGATTTCTTTTCAATCGGTTTCGAGAAGTGGGTTCAACGTTTGAAGAAATGTATTTATGTTCGAGGAGATTATGTAGAAAAATAATATTACATACTCATTGAATAAACCTTTGACTTCTTTAAGTCTTTGCTTCATTACCTTATCTGCAGTGTATGAAATTTTGCGGCAGAGCAGGCGTTACTTTTCAGTTCACTCTCGTGTGCGTATATATATATATATAAATATATATATATATATATATATATATATATATATATATATATATATATATATATATATATATATATATATATATATATATATATATATATATATATATATATATATATATATATATATATAGCGGCTCCGTAGCTCAGTCGATCGAGCACTCGCGATAGCAAGCGAGAGGTCCAGGGTTCGAGGCCTGGTTGGAGCGGGAAATGTGAGCGGTTTCTCCTTGCGCTTAGCTCCGAATGACTCAGTCGTTAAACGAGTACATCAGTGGAGTGCTCTTGCCACTGATGGGAATAATCTCCGGCATCCGCGATAGGCCTGGCCCAGCCAGCGGTATCCGCCGTGGGCCCTTGAAACCCAAGGATCTTCCTCGAAAGATCCCACTGACAGGACGAAAGTCCTTCCTGGGGGAATATATATATTATATATATATTATATATATATATATATATATATATATATATATATATATATATATATATATATATATATATATATATATATATATATATATATATATATATATATATATATATATATATATATATATATATATATATATATATATATATATATATATATATATATATATATATATATATATATATATATATATATATATATATATATATATATATGTTTGTTTCATGATGCTCCCTTAGTCCTGGGCCTTACAGGATATTCATTTTGAGTATATGCTTATATCTCAGGATCAATCAACCTTATATTTACTTCAGTTTTCAATTCTTTTTTGCATAACTATTTCTTCCACTACTGTTTTTTCTTATGTACACAAATTCAGAGACTAGACTCCCCCATTCTTCTACTCATTTCAAATCTGTTCCCACTTTTTGCATTTTCAGTTGCTTCTCGACTTCAGCTTTCTGACAGCTTCCAACTTTCCCATCACCTTCGACAACTTTCCCGTATCACATGTGAACTACATAATCATTCTTGGTCTGAACAAAAATAAAATTGTCTTGAAAGCTTCATATCACAATGGTTGCTAAGGCAACCTCAAAGGTGCTGATGGTTCAGTTCAAGCTGGGAGACTTTTTTCCTTCCCAAAATTACTTCAATTATAAATGAGTCTTATCCGCCTTGTTTGAAGTATTGTTTTCAAATTTTGGTGGGTAGAGAGGGACTAGTTCCACCATTGTTTTACATAGGGTTGAGTCTAAGGCTTAAAGACTAATAACCTATCCCCTATTTTCAAACCCCCTTATGACCCTCTATCCGTGGGACATGAAATTGGGGCACTATATATTTTCTTTAAGTTCTATAACGGAAGGTGCTCCACGAAATTGACCTCACACATTCCTCCGTCATTGCGCTCACCTCGTAACATAAGGAATTCCCAACTTTCACTTGAATATTGGGCGAGTATTGAAAACTTCAGGCATGCTCGGTGTGGTGCATCCTTTTCCAGCTATTGTATGAACTCTCAGCCATCCTAAGTTTTTCCTGAGAATTACATTGAGCTTGCGTGAGTTCTTTTATTTTACATTTTTACCACTCTTCCTTTTTCTTCTAATTTTACAACATTTTTTATAAACAAATATTTTCTTGTCTTTAATATTATCATGACATTTTCAAGTAAAAAATAATTGACAAAAAACCAAGTTAACCGTTCCCATTTTAATTAATTAAAAAATGTCACAAACAGAAATCCACTATTAATCCACTTATTAAAACAAACCTTTCAAAATAATAATTACTAGTACCTCGAACACCAAGCTCTTCAGAATATTTTTTCATTGCTGGATGATCCCCTAAGACGATACTTTTCCATAAACGACAAAGAGACTGACGTACATCGACAGGAAGAATTTCATATAAGCCGTGATCAAGAAGAACAATCTCTGAATCTCCCCTTGAAGACTTCCGAATAAAGACTATTAGGAAAAGTGGAGAAATTTTAAATACACATCAATTATGGGAACTATGGAACAATTAATGACATAAGAGTCAAAGAAATTTAATTCACTTTAACAATTTCGAATCTTCAAGAAAAATTGTAACTACTAAAACAACAACAACTACTACTACTACTACTAATAATAATAATAATAATAATAATTGATTAAATTATCTTATATTTCTAGAGACACACATCAAGAGATGTCAGAAGAAGGAAAAGTTTTAGTAACAAAACATGACAAATAGAGGTAAAGGCTCAAGCAATGACGATTGCTCGAGTCTGTAGAGTAGTGGTTATGTAATATTCACTTAAATTTATGACTATAAATAGTTATTCTTTTCTAAGAGATAAACATATAACTATAGATTAAAAAGGACAGAGAGCCCAAGGCTTCAAATATTATTATTAATGATCATATGAATTAAATTATTTTTTTATGAAGAATAATAAAAGTAACTGTAAATTCGAATGAAGCATTGTAGTTAGAAGTGGAAAAATATTTGTTGATGTTTACATGGGAAAAACAAAGTGTAAGTCTCACGTATTTAGAACTTTTATCTTTTGTGCGCACATTATAGATCATTTCTATTTATGTTAGGCTACACTTATTTGATTCAACATCGATTATTTTTGGAAGCAATTATTCTAGTTAACTCTACTTATTTTAGTAATATAAAATTAAGATAGCTCATTTGACTATTTTTTTTTTTAATTTAAACTTGTAGCAAAGTCAAAATGACGAACGAAACAATTAGAATCAAAAACTATCAAAAACTGTAGTAGGAAGTAAGAGTAACTGATTTTCCTTTTTCGGGGTAGAGAAATATTAGTATTGGAGAGAAAGGATGAATGATTGGCTGATGGTAAATGAAGAGGAAGAAAATATCCTGCGATTGAAATTAAAATGGCATTAAAAGGTAATGCTTACGAGGCAGTAAAAAGTTTGCAGAGAGAACGATTGATATTGAAAGGAGGGGTGAAAAAACAATTAGAAGTATTAGATAGTGTATACAAGAGGGAAAACAAGATGGACAAAATGAAAAAAAAAAACTAGTGAATTTTTTAGAGTGGAAAAAAGTGAAAATGAGAGATTATATAGTGAGATATGAAAGATTGGCAGAAGAATGTGAAGCCGTGGGGGAGGAAAAATTAGTGAAGAAAGTAAAATGTAGTCATTATATGGGGGCAAATTAAATAAGACAAGAGTTACATGTAATGTTAGGAGCATGTGCACAAGGTGAGTATGAATACAAAAACTATTTAAAAAAAATACTGGGAAACATTTTTCAAGAAAATGAGAATCAAAATCATTGGATAAATAATGTAAGGGATAGAGCCTCTTCATGGAGAAACCCAAGATATAACAAGAGTATTAAGTGTTATAAATGTCAAGAGGAAGATCACATGTCTAGAGATTGTAAAAAAAAAAAAAAAAAAAAAAAAAAAAACGAGATGGTAATTGCTATATCTGCAAATCAGAAGGACACTGGGCAAGAGAATGTCCAGGAAATTGAACATTTAAAAACAAAGAAAAAAAAAGAAAAAGAGGTAGAGAAAGTTTTGTGGACAAATAATGAAAGAGAAAAAGAGAAATTGATTTAGGAGTTATTGATGGAATTCTAAACATAGGCTGTAATAAGACAGTGTGTGGTGAATTATGACTAGCCCAAATAATTGTCAATTTATCCTCTTTAGAATTGAAAATAATGAAAAAAGAACAAGAAACTTCAAAAACAATTTTTCATTTTGGAGAAAATTAATTTAAAAAAAAAAAAAAGTATTAAAAATACCTTATGTATTAGGGGATAAAAAGGTAAAAATAACAAAAACTATAGGTGATATCCCTTGGATGACAAGGAAGGAGAAAATGGTAAACATAGGACTAGTAATAAATATTGAAAGAAAAATTGTGCAGTTAAAGAAGTTAGGGAATATTGAGATGAGATGTAAGTTAGATTCTAAGAATCACCTTAGGATAAACCTAATTAAACAAAAAGTGAATACTGTTTGAATCGTAAATGATTGGATGTTAGATAATGTTAATTGTAAAAATGGATTAGTAAAATTGCATTTTCAGTTTGATCACGGAAGTTGTGAGAAAATTTGGAAACAACTAGAGAATGCTTGCTAAGAAGAGAAACTCTTTGACAATAATAAGAAAAGAATAAGAGAAGAATTAGAAAAGATTTGCCAGAATTTTTTAATTTGTTAGATATATAAGAAAAATCATGCAAAACCTGTAGGTTTTAAATTAACATAAATTCAATGAAGTAAATGCATGGGATAGGGTGAAGTGGAATAAAAAAGTTTTTGATGTTAGACATTGCTACTAATTTTATACAATCTATCTAGGTAAGTAATAAAAAACCAGAAGAAATTGTAAGGAAGATAATGCAAAATTGTATTAGCATATTTGGAGCACCAAATAAATTCTTGTCTGACAATGGTCTAGGAATTCAAAATGAAGAATAAGATTTTTACAGAATGCTTTGACATGCAAATGTAATAGGGATAGAGGGCAAAACAGTTATCGTTAAACATGCAGGAACATTAAGAGAAATAGCAAGGGTGCATATTCCTAGAATTTTCGTCCTTGAAAAGGGCTCTGCCCGTGAGCGGTGGCGTTCTGTAAAAAAAAAAAAAAAAAAAGAAGAGATTCAAGAAAGAGTGGAAAAAGTTGAAATTAAAAATTAGGAAGATAAAGGAAAAGATGATAATCAAGATGAACAAGATGAAGAAACTATAATAAAGGGTATAATTCATGATCAATATAAAGAGGAAGAAGTAATTGATGAAATTAATAAAAAAGAAGATGAAATGGATGATGATGCAGAATTGCAAGAAGAGGAACAAATACCAGCTGTTAAAGTAGGAGAAAGGTGGAAAATGGTAAATTAAGCAAATAATGAAAAAATACATATCAAGATATTGGCAAAAACATTTTCATTAAAGTAATCCTTTTATGGTTTGAGTTTACCGAGTTCAAAACCTGTATTGGATTGACTATTTCTTTCCGGAATCTGAGCTTAGTTGCAGATCTCTCCTTTGATTTACTCCATAAGCAAAATACATAAAGTATTATTATTAGGAATTGGTAAAATTATCTGCAAGTAATTTTTAAATTTTTAAACTTTTTAAATAAGTTTTTTTTATAAAAATAGGTTGGAAGACTTAACTGTTTCCTGGATGTGGATCGGCATGAACAAAACCAGTGTGAAATATTTGCTCTGCAAAAGCTTTAATCATTTTGGTGTCAATATCCTTGACGGAAAGGCCAAGATTCTTTATCCCTTCAACGTCGCTTACTTTAACGCCATCAATATATTCAGCAGTAAGAACTCTCTTAGAAAAAAAATGTCATTTTGAGACATGGAAAATTTTTGAATGCTATTAATACAACTTAAAAAAATAATAATAATTAATTTTTTTTTACTTATTTATTTGCAGTAAATTTACCAGAAAATTCGTACAGTGTTTAATTAAATTCAGTAATTATATGCAAAAGGAAGATAAATACTTTAAAATGACAACGTGAAAACTGAAAATTGCACATAAATAAAAATTTGTTAAAGGAAAAAGAAGACGCTTATATAAAACCTCTTTGCCTCATCACCGTTATACAAATAATTTTTACAAAATTAAATGAAATCAAACATCAATATTCAGATTAGAAAAAGTTTCAAGCATGCACTTAGATTATTACATAAGCAAGAATAATAAATTATCAAGTACTATTTAAGAATATATTGTCTTTCTATTACACTTGTAAAAAAAAAAAAAAAGATATTTACTTTAAAAATATATTTTTATACTATAAAAAGAAATTTAATACAAATGTATTAAGTAACCTAACTAATGTTATAATTTAATTATTCACAAAAAAAATTTGAAAATGTAGTAAAATGCATTTTGCATAAAATCTTTGTATACTAAATCTGAAATCTTTGTATACTAAATCTAAGAGAATAACTGCTTAGAGGGAAAATTAATTCACCAAAAAATGAGAGTAAAGGAGAAATATACTCTAAATTAATTGTCTTGCTTGACATTGCATGTCCTAATTTTTTAAGTGATAAAAAAGAAAATTCAAAATGATGCACTGATAATTTAATAACAATTTGGGAAGAAATAATAAAGCTATACAAAAATTGCTATTAAATACATAAATGAGGGAACAAATAATTTTAAAGAAAGTCTATATAAGTTTATTTTTAAGGAAAAATAAAACAGTATTGGAAGTTTGACTTAGAAAATCAGAAACTATATCTAATAAAAAACCTTAACCTATCTATAGACTATTTATTCATTGGTATTACACCCAAATATTAATTACGTATAAAAATGCGGAACACGCCTAAGGTCAAGTTCCGCTATTTTTTAAGAGTTCAATTCGATTTCAACACTATAATTACACCAAAATCCTTTAAGGTTTTTGAAAGAACTAAAGTGAAAGTAAATACACAAATAAGAAGAGCATTTTCTTTGTCCTTATAACGTACTTATAAAGAATTGAAGTATGAATCAAGTACAGTAACCTATCACAAACTCAATCCTATTCAAGAGGAATTTCTAACAATTCAATTACAAACTTACCTTCGTAGTATAATTCCAAAATATTTTCGGGACATGGATATATTTTAAGTTTTTAAGATCTGCAGCACATCTTTCCCCATTTTTAGCTTCATTTATAAAGTCTAATTCTTGTTCTAAAGTTTTCCGTAAATCCTAAAGAAGAAATATAAATATCAATTAATAAGCTATTATATAACTTATAAACTATGTAAAAGCTTTAGATATTCAAAATTAAAATTTTTTTTTTAAAGTTAATAGAAATAATATCCATTACTGAGCAAACTGAAAAAGAAGTATGAATTAATTCTCACATTTAAAACCCATTTAAAGGCGAATTTCGGATGCATAAATTGGATAATTTCGAGTAAAATTTCAATGGTAGTAACATCGCCAACAAATCTGTCCTGAAGGTCTATGTACTGAACTTTTACTGCAACCTTTTCTCCACTTTTGGTTTTAGCTTCAAATACCTTTAAATATCAAATATTTGTAAAAACTTAATTACTAATAGGAACAAACATATGAGTTGGTTATATATGCAAGTAGCATGAAATGAAAATAAAAAAAAAATGAGTAAGGAAACAAAACTTTTTCTAAACCTTTGTAATTTATCACTAAATATCTGACTATGGAGAAATATTCACTCAAAAAAAACTTCCTCCCTCTTCTTACTCCTTTTTAAATACTAAGCAACTCAAATACTTTTAACCTTCATAATTACATTTTCATCTATTATGAGAGTAAACTATTCTTACTTATATCTTCATATTTTATATTTAAAAAAAATAAAAAATAATACTAATACTAATAATAATACTAATAATAATAATTAGTACCTGAGCTAAGCTGGCTGCTGCAAGAGGATCTTCATTAAATTCCTCAAATAATTCATTATGGGAAATTCCAAATTCTTCCTTGAAAAGTTCTTCAACTTCACGAGTTCGTCTTTTTAAACATTTATCCTGAAGAACCTTTTGTAGTAGTAGAAATAATAATAATAATAATAATAATAATAATAATAATAATATATCTTCTTCCCTTTTCACAAAGAATAAACGAGCATGGCTTTACAATATTTACATTTTCTACATGCTAATGTTTAATCTTAATCAAATTAGATCATATTAATGTAGTAGGAGTAGTTCTCAGTCTTCAAAACACTGTCCAAAATATTTCTTCGTTTGAAAGAAAAAATGCAGATGCACAAAAATTGGAAATAAAATATTAATGATCATAATAAACATTTTACTTTGCAAAAAACATTAAAAACTCGAATAATAATTGATCTAAAAGACTAAAAAAAACATTAATAAATAATTAATAGAATTCAATCACAATGTATTTTTAATGGTGAAAATAAACCTAGTTTACAATATCTGAAATTACATCTGACTTAAAAACTTACATTCCCAATAGTTATAGAAACCACCAAAAATTAAATTATTTTCCTTCTCTTTTTATTAATGTGTATACAAAAAAAAAAATAAGATAAAATCCTGGTACCATATTTTCTTCTTATATATATATATATATATATATATATATATATATATATATATATATATATATATATATATATATATATATATATATATATATATATATATATATATATATATATATATATATATATATATATACCGACCCGATCCCGGTCAACCCCGACCCCGGCTAAAAATCAGGGAAAACTGGCAAAGACACTTAAAATGGCAAATTATACTTTTTAATGGAGGATTAAATCAAACAAAATATAAGAAAATTAAAATTTTTCTTGTTTTTTCTATTCTGTTTCTTTTGACCGCTCCTCTTCTGCTAGTGAATGTTTATCTATGTGTATTGATTTTAGATATCCCCATAAAGATTTTTACTTGGGGCACCCGGAGGTCCTCTTCCAATTTTCTGGCTGCAGATGTTACATTTAGCTATTTTGAGTCTATCCTAAAACACTGTAACAGTACTCCCATACTGCTGAAGCTGATCTTTTAGCCATAGTGACTGAAAGTATAAACAAAATAATAATTTTGAAATAATATAGCTAAATGAAAGAAGTTTGATACACAGCAATAAAATAGCAATGATATGTATAAATACATGCTATATTGATAATTTTATATCTTACATTTTTTTAAACTTTAACTTATGGTCTTACCTAAGAAAACTTGTTGAATCACTATTGTGAATCTGAAAAAAAAATTCAAAAATTTTTGTACTTTTTTTTAAAACTTTTTATATAAAATCTGTAATTTTCTGAAATTTTTTTCTGAGAAAATGCATATAATCATTAATTTAAGTGAATGCTGACTATTCTATTCCTCCCTCATAATTAAATAAATCTCAATTAAAATTATTTCTAATATTCTTAACCTAAAATTTCAGTGCTTTCAACCTCTTTAGAGATTTTAGGCAACTCCTGCCAGAACCCCGGTCTCAGCAAAATTCCGGCCCCAGTCCGTCCCAAATATATATATATATATATATATATATATATATATATATATATATATATATATATATATATATATATATATATATATATATATATATATATATATATATATATATATATATATATATATATAAGTACAAAATCTTACTTTTAATATCTCTAAGTATTCCTTTGGCAAGATATGGTTCATTGATACTAATCCCTGGCCAAGTTTTATATAAAGACCACCATTCTGACAAAGAGGAAAAGAATTATGAATAATGAATATTTTTCATAGTTCTATTTCACTCTTTTTCTTCTTTATAATTTCACTATTATTACAGTATGATTAATAACAAATGGTTTAAATGTAATAATTATCTTTTCATACACCCTGTAAACAGCATGTAAATTTAAAATATTACTTTTAGACAACCTTGGAGAATTCTTTCTGCAGATCTGGAATGTGATTTTTTAAGAGCTTCAGCATATTCCTCAGAATCTTCATCTAAGCCATATGTTGTCCACCAATAATCAGTTGAAATTGCTAGACCAATCTTCAATGACCTGAAAAGTTATGAAAAACAAATGACATCTACAAATTACCAAAATATAAAATTTAAATCATTTAATTATAAAGCAGCCAGCAATAATAAATTTTTTAAAAATTAATAAATCCATACTATAAATCATCATTAAACTTCAAGCTTGTTTTAAACATACTCTTTGCTATATATAATATATATATATATATATATATATATATATATATATATATATATATATATATATATATATATATATATATATATATATATATATATATATATATATATATATATATATATATATATAAATGATTTAAACGATAAAGAAATGGAAGGATTTCATTTAGGATAAGTTTCATTTAAGTTATTTGCTATACTGTTCGCATGGCAAACCAATTCTACAAGCCTCAATCTTTTGAAAGCCAGTCTCCCATTGCTTAGCAATGCATCAACAGGAGTTATTTTTCCCGCTATATATATATATATATATATATATATATATATATATATATATATATATATATATATATATATATATATATATATATATATATATATATTATATATATAATATATATATAGATATAGGTTTTATATATATAAATAAATGTGCAAAGATCTATATATTTAAAATAAAAATATTGTTTGTTGAAAGCTAAATATAAAAATATAAAAATATTTTAGCTTAAAAAATTAAACAATATAAATGATTTAAAAACTAAATAAACAATGAAATCACTTGAATATAACCTTTTCAAAAGTTTTTTAAGTAATTAATAAACCAAATATATGATTTTTAGCGTTTTTCATTTAAAAAAAAAAAAAAAAAAAAAAAAAAAAAAAAAAAAAACATTGGATTATTAATTTTTCCTTTTTAAAAAGAAATGTTTTTATCAAAACCCTAATTATTCCTACCTCATAAATCTGCCAACACCTTCTGCAGTAACTCTGATTTGCCGTTTGGTAAGGTCATCACTTGTTGCATAATAAAATGCACCACCCAGAGTGGAAGCTGCTAAGGTTATGCCAAAACCATTTCTAATAATTTTTAAGTACCTACGTGATTTGGATATTTTTACATGAGAATTTTGTGAAAGATTCCTAGTAATGATACCGGTATATTTCAATCTAAAGCTTGAAGTTAATATATATTTGTAACAAAAATTATTCATCTAAAATAAAAAAAGATACATTTAATATAATGCTTTAAACAATCTAAGATAATAAATACATTAGACTATATATATATATATATAAAAAAAAAAAAAAAACTTTTTTTTTTTTTTTTAATTCTCACCCCCTGACCACCCCTTGTTGAGGCGGCGACACTTCGCTAATGAAGCCTCCCGCCGCAGTCGGTCTCGTCCAGAGATCCTTCAAAGAAGTGATGCCCCAGAAGATTTTGGGCGAGAGTTGGAAGGACAGCGTAATAGAAAGTGTTTACGGTCTCCGGGGCCAAATCCGCATCTGGTAGGTGGGAGATGTTGCCTGGTTTATTTTGAATTTGTGTTTGTAATGTTGTAGGTTTGGGTGGTGCCCGCATCTCAGTCTTGCAAGTGAGGTTTGTAAGTGTCTTGGGAGGTTGTTGAAGTCGGGGTTTATTTCGGGGGGGGGGGTTCGTTTAGTGTGTTGTTTGGAGGTCTGTTGATCATGTATGAATGTGTTAGTTGAGTGTGTAATTTTGGTTGTTGTGGTATTGGGGGGAGGAGGGGGATGTGCTTTTAGGATCTGTTTGTAAAAGGCTCCGGTGGACGATGGAGGCTTGTTTAGTCTCTGTTGGGGTAGGTTGGAGGAGAGTTTTTGTGACATGGGTGTGTGGGTAGACGTGTTTTTGCATAAAATTGGGTGCCTATCATTTCGAGGTGATTCCTTATAGGTAGTATTTGGTTTCGTTATGAAAGTGTTGTTGAGGGGTTGTGGTGTGCAGCCGGTGAATGGTGCGAAGGGCTTTATTTTGCGTTATTTGGAGTGTCGTTAAGTTTTGTCGGAGAGCAGAGGGTGCCAGACAGGGGAGGCGTAGTTAATGGTGGGGCGTATAAATTGTTTGTAGATTGCAATTGAGGGTTTTTCAACCACTATATATATATATATATATATATATTTATATATATATATATATATATATATATAATATATATATATATATATATATATATATATATATATATATATAAAAATTATATATTATATATATATATATATATATATATATATATATATATATATATATATATATATATATATATATATATATATATATATATATATATTTTTTTTTTTTTTTTTTTATTATTTTATTATATATATATAATATATATATATATATATATATATATATATATATATATATATATATATATATATATATATATATATATATATATATATATATATATATATATATATATATATATATATATATATATATATATATATATATATATATATATATATATATATTATATATATATATATATATATATATATATATATATTAGGGTGAGTCAAAATGTCTATGTCTATTTTTTAAAATTGTCAAAATCACTCTATGCACAGGTGTTAGTATCACAGTCTAATACTGTGTGTAAAATTTCAAAGTTGTGCAACCCCATTACCACACTTTACCACACTTTACCACATTTTTCAACTCTAAAATCAATTTCAAAGTGTCTCATATGTAATTTATTCCTTCCTGATCTCCTTGTTTAGCTATGTAAGTCATACAACATATTCATAACACACTCAAGCACAAATGGGGATGCTGAAGAAGTTTCTATAAATATTATATTCAGCAATATTTTTCAGTGTTTTTCTCTTTTTCAATTTGCTTCAGTTTGTATTAGATCCTTTTGATAATGCTTGTGCTTAGTGTTTAGTATTTATATATATATATATATATATATATATATATATATATATATATATATATATATATATATATATATATATATATATATATATATATATATATATATATATATATATATATATATATATATATATATATATATATATATATATATATATATATATATATATATCTATATATATATATATATATATATATATATATATATAATATATATATATATATATATATATATATATATATATATATATATATATATATATATATATATATATATATATACACCCCAGGAAGGGTTATTATTCCTGTCAGTAGGTTCATTCAAGGATGAACCAAAGGTTTCATGGATGCAGACCGCTTATTACAGATAAGTGAGCAGGGCTAAGCACAAGAGAGAAGTGAACAAATTTCTCTAAGTATATATAATATATAATATATATATATATATATATATATATATATATATATATATATATATATATATATATATATATATATAATATATATATATATATATATATATATATATATATATATATCAAATAGTTAAATATTAATAATGTATACTAGAAGTAAATTAAACAATTCAACCTTTAAACATCCAAGTGAATTTCTTCTTCAATGATTCCTTTAGAAGCAGATATTGTTAGGCATTATCTATTTGTTATGAATAAAGAACAAGTGCCTTCAAAAGGTTTGGTAATGGCTAAAGATGGTTACAGAATTGTTGCAAGGGATGTGGAATCCATCTAGAGAAAGTTTTCCTTTCCAACCATAACATTTAATAGAATATGTTTTAAAAGTTTAAAGACTTATAGAACTAGCTACAAAGCTAAATAAGATCCTACAAAACAGACAAAATGATGAGTTTGAAAGAAGTAAAATCATGATAAGGTATTTGACATTTGCACATGCAACTGTTATGATAAAAAATTGGAAAGAAGTTATTGTAGATGCAAAATTAGAAAACCTAATGTTAAATTGGAATCCTTTATAGGTCTAAAACAAAGGAAAAATCAACTTGGGACAATTGATAAAGTAGTAACAGGTGTGAGAATGATGCAAGAAAAATTATAAAGGTTAAATATTGAATCTATTGTAAGTCTCGGCAGGGGTAAGGGTTATAGCAGCAGCTGTAGCAGCATTTGAGCCATAGAAATTTGTGGTTCCTCAACCAACACAGGATTAAACTTTGATGTTATGGAAGAAGAGCCTTGGAAATAAAGGAAAGCGGAAATGATGAAGAATTTCTTCCAGAATTTAAACTTATGGAAAATTCTCATAATACCGTATATTTATGTATAAACCTTTAGTGATAACAGCTGACAGGATTCATTAAGCTATAAGCCTACTGCTGCTATGGTCAATGCAGCATTAAAGGATATGGGGATATTGAATGAAAGTATTATGTTGGATAGAATGCTATCAGAATAAAATCAGAAAACACACAAATTGAATGCATTGGATTTGACAAAAGAAAAGATCAAACTAAAGAAAATATGGAACTGAATTAGAAAAACATTGTTATTATTAAAAAACCAGATGATATGTACATGACGTATATTACACCAGATTCTACTAAGGTCCAATAGTATTACTGATGAAATAATAACTTTCTTAATGGATTCTAATAGTAAGATTTCCCTTTAAAGCAATTATTTGCAATGGGACTCTAGTTAATACTGGAAGAGTTGTTAGAGTTTTGAGACTAATTGAAATATATTTGGAAAGACTGATACTGTGGTTAATTTGCCTCTTACATGCAAATAAACTTCCATTCAGAAATATATTCAAGGCAATTGATGGAGAAACATCAAGACCAAAAACTTTTAAAGGTACCATTGGAAATAAAATTGAAAGTGTAAATAAACTAGAGATAGTTGATTTTGAAATTGTAAACAGCAACCTCAAAAAAATCCCAAAAGATATCATTAAGCAAATTAGCACTGACCAAAAATATTCGTATAAAATGTGTATTAGTATAAAATCCGGGAATATATCACCATCATTAGCCAACAAATCTCCAGGTACCCTTCATAATGTCAGATGGCTAACAAAAGCAAACATGATCTTACTGTTATATATTTCCACAAAACATCCAAGCTCTTCAAAATTTAATAAATATAATAATGAAAGTTTAAGCACCAAGGCAGTTTTATATAATGTCACATCCAGAGGCAACTGACGGTGCATGTAATATTTAGTACATGATGTGCCTACTTAAAGAAGTGGACAAAAAACATGCTATGATTATGGAGCGTGTACTAGGAAACAACTCGTACTTCACTCATCCTGAGAATGTATAACCTTAGTAGAGTAAGGTATAACTTACAATGTTAGCGACACAAGAAAGAGATAAGAGGTTTGTGCTCAACGAATTATTCAAGCAAGAGTAAGGAATTCCAATGCAAATGTTTTTGAACTGTCTAAAACACTAAACTTTATTGTAGATGATTATTTAAACATGATTGATTGGGAAAAGGAAAGTCACACAAGCCACCTGTTTAAAAGGAATTAACAAGTTACGAAGTAAAACAATTTGTAATGAGCCAATTACCACTGTTTTGTTTCCATGCCACAGCCAGGGTGTATAGCATGCAGTAAATTAAATGCAGTCACACAAGCGTCACAAGTAATAATTGGATATGGAATAAAGATGTGATTTTGAATGTAATACAGTAAAAAACACTGGTCCTAATAACTAAATTTATAAAACAGTAAATATTAAGAAGTTTGCTCATTTTTTTTGCTTATTTTTTGAAATTTTTGTATATATAATATATATATAATAAATATATAATAAATATATATATATGTATATATTATATATATATATATATATATATATATATATATATATATATATATATATATATATATATATATATATATATATATATATATATATATATATACTATATATATATATATATATATATATATATATATATATATATATATATATATATATATATATATATATATATATATATATATATATATATATATATATTATTGAGAATCCTTATATTTTATATTTATTTAATGATTTTGAAGTATCTAAATCTCCCTAAAAGAATCTATTAAGAAAATGGCAACACTCTATGTTTATCACTAGTTACAAGCTTAAAAAAGCGAGGTTGTTGTTTACTTGCGATTTGCTATTAAAAAAACGATGTCGGTGTAAATCACTTTGGCAGTTAAGTTTAACATTTTTTAACTACATCGCCCATATTGACTTAAGAAAATCTTCCAGAACGTAATGTATTAACTATTTAAACTAATATAGCCTAATTGTAGTTATATATTCTGTAAAAACCTTAGGTAAGAGTTCTTATAAAGCTTTGTGAAAGAAGTTGGGGCCTAACTTGAGCTACTCTTCCCTCATACCTTTTAAAGCTTACTATTTGAATTAAATTGACTTTTGATTGCTTGGGTTGGGTTAGTTTATTAACTTGAATTGTATGATTGATGTGAATTACTGTTTACTCTAGGCCTTGGGTTTTGGATCAGAGATTTATAGGTTCTTGCTTGGGTTTTAGTTTATGTTTCTACATTGGCTGAAAGTTACTGTTAAAATTTACTTATGCGCTTAAACGAATAAGCCACTCATCCAAGTATAATTTACTTTTGGAAATCAAAGAAAATCCAATTTCATTATAGAATTTGCAGAACAATTTAAATGGTGAGTTCTTTTGTATAATTTCCTTTTATTAATTTGTAGGCTAAACTTTTATAAGAATTAAGGTTTATTCTTGGCAAAAGCAGAAACTATCTGCATAAGCGTTTTCAAGGGTTTCACGCCACAGAATCCCTAATATATATATATATATATATATATATATATATATATATATATATATATATATATATATATATATATATATATATAT
>SEYY01022653.1:15000-47296 GCA_009176605.1 Armadillidium nasatum | reverse complement strand
TCTAGACGTGATATCT
This sequence comes from Armadillidium nasatum, assembly GCA_009176605.1. Classification (NCBI taxonomy): domain Eukaryota; kingdom Metazoa; phylum Arthropoda; class Malacostraca; order Isopoda; family Armadillidiidae; genus Armadillidium; species Armadillidium nasatum. Next base: position 47,280 of record SEYY01022653.1, on the reverse strand, counting down.
AAAATCTATTCCCACCAATGCAAGAAATTGGGGCAAAGGTATTCAGCTTAAATTTTCAGCTCATGTGGACCAGTGGTTTGACCCAGTTATTCATTTTTTTCAACTTTGGGTCCAAATAAGTTTCAAACCTTTATAGACTCAAAAAAATGCTCAAAATCAACTCAGAACTTCGTGAAAAAATTCACATACTTTGAAAATTTCAGCTCAATCAGTCAAATAATAAAAAAAAATTTCAAACAAAATATAAGAATTACGATTTTTTTCTTTTCTGTTTCTTTTGACCGCTCCTTTTCTGTTAGTGAATGTTCATCTTTGTGTTTTGATTTTAGATACTCCAAAAAGATTTGGTTGAAATTTTTTTACTTGTAGCACCCGGAGGTTCTCTTCTAATTTTCTGACTGCAGATGTTAACATTTAGCTATTTCGAGCCTATCCTGAAACATTGTAAAGTATTCAAATACTGCAGAAGCTGATCTTTTAGCCATATTGACTGAAAGTATAAACAAAATAATAATTTTTAAACAATGCAGCTAAATGATACAAGTTTGATACATAGCAATAAAATAACAGATATGTATAAATACAGGTTAAATTGATATTTTATATCTTGCATTTTTTGAAACTTTACCTTTGGGTCTTACCTAGGTAAACGTGTTAAATCACTATTATGAATTAGAATAATTTTTTTTTTAATTTTTGTACTTTTTTTAAACTTTAAATATACAAAACTGTAATTTTCTGATTTTTTTTTTTAGAGAAAATGCATATAATCATTAATTTAAGTGAATGTTGGCTATTCTACTCCTTCCTTACAATTAAATAAACCTTATATCTAATTTTCTTAACCTAAAATTTCAGTGCTTTTGACCTCTTTACAAATTTTAGGAAACCCCGGCCATAACCCCGGCCCCGGCCAAATTTGGGTGACCCCGGCCCCGGCCAAATCCCAGCCCCGGTCGGTCCCTATATATATATATATATATATCAGTAGAAAATCTAATAAAGGATTTTTTTTTCTATAATTCACAAACGGGTTCAAGTTTACTTGAGGGAACTTTTTTCAGCGCTCGAAAATAAATGAACAATTTAGGGTAAAATTAAAATAATTTTTTTGAAAATTTATTATTAAACCCAATAATAGTGAAGCATAATAACTAAAATTTTTGTGTCTTTTTAATATGGAATTATTATTGAAGTACAACATGTATAGTTTTAACTACTAACCAAACCTAACCTAACCTAACCTACCTAACGTATCCTATCTTAACATACCTAACTTAGAGTTTCAGAGAGAGTTCCCTCAAAAAAACAAACTGTATAGTAGTAAAACTATACATGTACTTCAATAATAATTTCAAATTAAAAAGACACAAAAATTTTAGTTATTATGCTTCATTATTATTGGGTTTAATAATAAATTTTCAAAAAATGATTTTAATTTTACCCTAAATTGTTCATTTATTTTCGAGCACTGAAAAAAAGTTCCCTCAAGTAAACTTGAACCCACAAACGTAACATTATATGAGCAGTTAAACTCGTCTTAAAAAATAAAACACACGCACACCTATACACACTGGAAATCAGATAACGCACAGCCTATTAGCCCATAAAAAGGCCACTCATTGCACGATAGTTTAAGGCTGAGCATGGCTTTGTCTACATTACATGTAGATGATGAATGCGATAAATGTGAAAATACACTTAATTCATTTTTAGTTTTATGTGAAAGTGAAGAAAATGAACAATCCATATTTTATTACATAGAAAATGGAGACGTTCTCTTCTATATACCTAGAAAATGGAGATGCTCGTTGCTAGATATTTTTTATAGGACAGTTTTAAAAGACAGTTCATTTCGTTTTTGCAGCATAAATACTATTTTTTTAATTAAATTTTTTTAAATTTTTTTTTTATGTATTTAAATTACTCATCCGTTAAAGAAAAGTTTGTGTAGAATACATTTAAACATATTTTGACTTCATATTTTCAATATAGTGAAAATAGGAGAGGTTCGTGCTATATCGAATTATTACCATTTATGCTATGAAAAAAATTGACTGTCCCATTCTTTCAGTAATTGTAGCGTTCACAGTAGTGGATTTTTTGTATGAGACCAGGTTGTTGAAACTAACATAATTTCGCTTTGTGAATTCGTCTAGAATTATGAATTGGAATTTGAAACTAAAAACAGCCTAAGAAATTCTATTACAACAATGTTGCTTGATCATTTTTTTTACAAAAAATTTTTAAAAATAAACAAAAAAATTTAATATATTTAGTAAGCGAGTTGGCTGTTAGGCGTAGTTAGGCAAGAGTTTTTTGGGTAGGTTAGGTTTATTTGCTGGCTGTTAGGTGTAGTTTTACCCTTTAAGTCTAGATTAGGTTAAATTGAACTAGTTTGTTAATCTAAGAAACTAATCAACAACCTAACTGGACTGTTAAGGGTAAAATTACGCCTAACGGCCAGCAAATACACTTAACCATTGCTTAAGTTTTGTATGTAATATTTTATGTATTGCTTCTCTCTCTACTATCATATATATGAACCGACCGGGGCCCCGGCCAAAAATCAGGCAAAACCGGGGTTGCCGGCCGGGGTTAAAATGGCAAATTATACCTTTTTTTTTTGTTTTTAATTTTCAGCCGATTCTGCTGAAACTTTCAGTGATATAGATTTTTTAACGGTAAGAAAGTCCATTTCTAGCGTTTTTCTGAGTCTATTATGGTTAAAAAAAATTTTTTTTTTTTTTTTTTGAAATTTTGCCCGTTTTTAATTGAATGGCGGTTCCAAACCACTTTTTAGAATGAGCTGAAAATTGGACTATTTATTCAAAATTAAATGGGATACAAAAGTCTCTAATAGACTTTTGTTCCCAGAGTTATAGGAAAAATGTTATAAGCCAAAAACTGACCAACTATAGGAAAAAAAAAAAATTTTTTTTGAACTAAAAAAAATCCACCTTTTCAGACAAAATTTAAAAAAAAAAAATACAACTATGACATTTCCTATTTTTGGTGTGTATAGAGGAGGGGTGGGGCTACAAATTCCTCCATGTACTTTATTCGTTGACATTTGTTGGTTTTGAGATATAGCCTTCAAAAAGGTCCATTTTTGGCCAAATTTCAAAAATTCCCAAAGTTTGAGAGGCTATATCTCGCTTCAAACAAAGAGCATTTAAATATGCACAAAATAAATATTGTTGCCCTGCTCTCTTCTAAACAATATTCACAAATAAAAAAAAATAGTAGGTAGCGTTTTTTTTTTTTAATAATTTTTTTCCTCCAGAAGGGGACAATTTTTGCAAATTTTTTTTCAAGTGCTTATATAAATTTTTTCTAGACGTGATATCAAAAACCTATTCCCACCAATGCAAGAAATTGGGGCAAAGGTATTCAGCTAAATTTTCAGCTCATGTGGACCAGTGGTTTGATCCAGTTATTCATTTTTTTCAACTTTGGGTCCAAATAAGTTTCAAACCGTTGTAGACTCAAAAAAATGCTCGAAATCAACTCAGAACTTCGTGAAAAAATTCAATATACTTTGAAAATTTCAGCTCAATCAGTCAAATAATAAAAAAATAAATTCAAACAAATATAAGAAAATTAAGAGATTTTTTTTCTTTTCTGTTTCTTTTGACCGCTCCTTTTCTGCTAATGAATGTTCATCTTTGTGTTTTGATTTTAGGTACTCCAAAAAGATTTGGTTGAAATTTTTTTACTTGTAGCACCCGGAGGTTCTCTTCTAATTTTCCTGACTGAAGATGTTAACATTTAGCTATTTCGAGCCTATCCTGAAACATTGTTAAAGTATTCAAATACTGCAGAAGCTGATTTTTTTGCCATATTGACTGAAAGTATAAACAAATAATAATTTTTAAATAATGCAGCTAAATGATACAAGTTTGATACATGTCAATAAAATAACAATGATATGTATAAATAAATACAGGTTAAATTGATAATTTTATATCTTACATTTTTTTCAAACTTTACCTTAGGGTCCTTACTTAAATAAACCTGTTGAATCACTTATGAATTAGAATATTTTTTTTTTAAATTTTTGTACTTTTTTTAAACTTTAACTATACAAAACTGTAATTTTTTGATTTTTTTTTGGAGAAAATGCATATAATCATTAATTTAAGTGAATGTTGGCTATTCTACTCCTTCCTTACAATTAAATAAACCTTATATCTAATTTTCTTAACCTTAAATTTCAGTGCTTTTGACCTCTTTACAAATTTTAGGAAACCCCAGCCAGAACCCCGGCCCCGGCCAAATTTGGGTGACCCCGGTCGGTCCCTATATATATATATACCATATATATATATATATCTGATAGGTACTATTATTAGTGATTGTTGGAAAGCATACGATTGCTTACCCATAACGGCTTAATGTGAATGATATCGAAGTTGGGGAGACTTTAGGAGCTAGTGATCACTATATTATTAGATTTAACTGGAATATGAGGTCTGGGCCCAAATTGCAAGTCAATAGGGAAAAGATATTAGATTTCAGAAACGGAGATTTTAGCAAATTCCGAGCAATGCTCAATGAAATTGACTGGGATAAGGAGTTTGATGGTCAGAATTGTTTCATCATGTGGGAATACTTCAAGGAAATATTGTCTTCCATTCAGTCTGTGTGTTTTAAAGATAAATCCATTAGGGTGGCAAATAGAAAACCTAATTGGTGGAGTAGAGAGATAAAAGAGAAAATCAGTGAAAAGCGTAGATGTTTTAAAATATTCAAAGGTAGGAGCAGGGTGGAAGATTTGGAACATTATAAGAGAATTAGGAATGAACTTAACCAGTCAATAAGAAGAGCAAAGAGAATGGCAGAAATTAATTTGGCAAGAAAAAGTAATAAAGACCTGAAAAAGTTTTTTAGTTTTTATAAATTTAAAAGCAAGGATAAGAAAAATTGGCCCAATTAAAATTGATGGAAATTTAGTAAGTTCAGATAAGGAATTGGTTAATATTTTCAACGCTTATTTTGCATCAGTGTTTACTGAGGAAAGGTTGGATAGCAGTTTAGAGACTAATAGTTCTAGTATACATGTAATGAATAGGTGTGAAGCATTTGAAATTGAGTTAAATGAAATTAAATCTTTACTAGAACATATTGACCCAAATAAGGCAGCGGGTCCAGATGGTGTGTATGGTAGAATTCTAAAAGAGGGGAGTAGCAGTATTGCAAAGGCACTGTATTTGATTTTTAAGCGATCTATTGCTTTTGGAGAGGTACCTGAGGACTGGAAAACGGCATATGTGGTGCCCATTTTTAAAAAAGGTAGTAAGGAAGATTTAGGGAACTATAGGCCAGTTAGTTTAACATCTCTTGTTGTGAAAATTTTGGAAAAGTTACTGAAAAGTCATATAGAGAAGCATTTAGATGATAACAAGATACTATATAACTCCCAGCATGGCTTTAGAAAGGGTAGATCATGTCAGACAAATCTACTAGAATTTATGGAATATATTACTGAATGCATAGACAGGGGTGATCCAGTTGATGTTATATATTTAGACTTTAGCAAAGCTTTTGATAAGGTACCCCATGTTAGGTTGATGCAAAAGTTGTCACAGTGTGGTATAAATGGTATGGTACACAATTGGATTAAAGAGTGGTTAAAGAACAGAAGGCAGTGTGTATTACTTAATGGAAATAAGTCATTATGGGAAATGGTGAAGAGTGGGGTCCCACAGGGTTCTGTGCTGGGACCACTTTTGTTTCTTATTTATATAAATGATTTAGACAAAGGCCTTAAATGTAAGGTTTCTAAGTTTGCTGATGACACCAAAGTGGTTACCTCAGTAAGGAATAATGATGGATGCATAAAGCTTCAAGGTGATCTAGATAGACTTCTTGGTTGGGCAGAGAGGTGGCAAATGAACTTTAATAGTAAAAAATGTAAAGTTCTTCATGTAGGTTACTCAAATGAAAGATTTAATTATGAAATGAATGGGGAGTGGCTTGAGACTGTGGAGCATGAAAAGGATTTAGGTGTGATTATTAGCAGTAATCTGAAGGTGGGTGATCAATGTTTGGAAGCAAGGAATAGAGCAAATAAGATGTTAGGTATAATTAACCGCAATGTAGTTTACAAGAGCAAAGAGGTTATAAGCAAGCTATATAATAGCTATGTTAGGCCAGCATTAGAGTATTGTGCACAGGTTTGGACTCCTCATTTAAGAAGAGACATAGATATGCTGGAGAGAGTCCAACGTAGAGCAACAAGGATGATTTCTGGCTTTGAAAATAAGAGCTATGAAGAGAGGTTGAAAGAGTTAGGAATGTTCTCGGTTGAAAGGAGATTTCTCAGAGGGGATATGATACAAGTTTACAAAATATTTGCATCTGGCAGTAATACAGAGATTGAAAAATACTTTATAGTGGACCAAGGAAGAGTAACTAGAGGACATGATAAGAAAATTAAAAAGAAAGCCATGCCATCTCGATCTAAGAAAGTACTCTTTCAGTAATAGAGTTGTTAATTTTTGGAATGACTTGCCACAAGAGATTGTTGATTGTGATTCTCTTGTCAAATTTAAAAAGGGCTAGATAGATATATGGATAGTTTAGGTATTATATAGAATAACTTGACTAAGCCAAATTGGTGGGTATATTTGTATTTTTAGATCAACCTATGAGAGCCTAATTGGCAGTTTATTTTTTTGTAGTGGTGATGGTTCATTGAATATTGCATGTAAAACTGGCCTTGGTGTTATTTTTTATCTTTGCATGAGTAAACTGATAACTAGGGATAGGACAGACCTAGTCTTTGTGCATGTATTAGTATTGATAGTTAATATTTGTTTGGACTGGGACAGTCTCGATAGGCCCTTGTGGCTTCTAACTGTCTCTATTTTTCCTAGTTCATCACTCAATTTCTTTAAATCAGACTGGGGTGAAGGTGCAACTCATAGAACGTTTGTGGCATGATCTAAAAGCTGGTATTCCAAGATGACAATATGAAACCACCTGCATAGCCATTTTGCTGAATTTTTTAAATGAAAAAATAAGGATGAATTCATCATTTATGGGTTGCAATTAGTCATTTATACAAGCTATAATTGTACAAGTAAAAAAAAAATATATTATTAAATTATTATTATCATCATCATCAGAAATAGATTGTTTGCAACTTGGATGCGTAGTTTGTCAAACCCGTTGTAAGGGGTGAGCATAACTAGTTCCAATCGAACTAGCATCACATAAGTATGTAGTTATATTCAACAACCTGGTCTTGTGTGAAAAAATCTACTACTGTGAATGCTACAATTACCATTCTTTTCTAGCAACATTCGGATATCTCCGTTTTCTATAAGAAAAGAAAACGTAATCAAATGTCAAACTAAAGTAATATATATTGATTAAATCTAGCCTAGTTCGCTCTGATACAGAGCTAGAAATCTTACCTTGTTGGTATTCTCTTTTACTTTTCCGGTCCTTTCTTGAGACCAAATCAGATAACAGATATGAGCCTAATCCACCCTACGGCCCCCAGGACAACTACAACACCGAGTGCTCAGAAATTATAGCAACCCAGATACCCCAATGTGAAAAAGACAACCCTGATATCTAATCCGTCTATACTCTGTCCTTAAGTTACGGCTTCAAAAATAAATCTTCCTTTTGTTATTAGAGTTGTACACTCTACTACTTATAAGTAAATAACCTTAAGCTTAATATTAACTTGTTACAAATATATTAAAAGGGAGAAGTCTATGACCCTAAACCTTAACTTTAATACTTTATATTTACTTCCTTATCAATATCCTGAAAACCTGAAAAACGAAAACATCATATACAACATGTAAAGAAAAACTAAACTCCCTCTCCTTCTAATAGCTCCTTCCAAACCTCCAGGCGACTTCTCTCTTCTTATCTTCTTCTTCTTCTTCTTCTTCTTTTTTTTTTTTTTTTTTTTTTATATATATTTATTTATTTATATTGTGTGTGTGTGTGTAATACAGTAGTAGGCCTGTATCCCCTGGCAATGTTCCATCTATCAGTTAGGCCTATATCACAAGGCAGCATCATTTGTTCAGATTGATAAGTCTAAGTACGCTAGAAAACTAAGCAATAATAATTAGAATAATAATAATAGTAATATTAGTAATAATGTTAATAGGCATGCATGAAATGAAAGCTAAATAATAATTATTTATTATGATTAAAAGTTCACATCTCACGGGCATTGCCCTATTCAAGGAGAAGAACTTTTTAGGTACTATATACCTAGGATCCCGAAGTGGGATAGAACTGGCACCCTCAAGCACGTGAGTCAATCACCCTACTGTTCGAGCCACGGTAGATGGCAAATAAAAATACAAATGTAAAAAAATTTTCATTGATATATCGATATTTCCCTATATCAAAGGTCAGAAAACTTCTTAACCTTTACTCCTTTAATTACAGTACATTGCAGAAAATAACGAACAGTCAAAGGACAAATATGGCAACCTGGTATTAAATTATTTATTTTTGTTCAAACTAATGACAGTCTAAGAACAGTTGCTTCACTATTCGGAATAAAAATATTTTATTTAAAAAAATATTTTTTTTTTTTTGGTATTTATATTACTTCACCGTAGAGTAATAGTATGTGTAGAATGCATTTAAACATTTTGACTTCATATTTTTAATTTAGTGCAAAAAAAGAGGTATCATGTCAGATTGAATTATTACTGCATAAAGAGTATACTGAAATGGGTAAAAGTGTCTTTCAATGGTGTATTATCATTTGGCTTGCACTGTTAGTTGCTGCATCAGTGTCAGAGAGGAAAAATTCAGAGCTAAAAAAAAGGAAAAAATTAAAAAAAAAAATATATTAAACTATAAACCAAATATTACAAAATAGTGAATTATGTAATCGAAGTGATAAAAACATTTTTTCTTTACATATAATTATGTAATAATAGCAAAGACCCAGCATTCATTTTAGTCTTATTTCCTGGTCATTAGGTGTACTTTATTTTGTAATATTTTGTTTGTAGTTTGGTATGTTAACATGCAGTTTAGTGTATTAAAAAGATTTTCCTATTTTTTTTGTTCCAAAATTTTCCTCTAATGCTTATGCAGCAACTTGGTAATGTGAGTCAAATGATAGTATACGATTGAAGTCATATGATTTGTTATTAAATTCTTGTATTTATTACTTTTAATTTTTTTTTTTTTAGTATGTTTGTAAAATCTATTTCCGCATCTTAACCCAAAATTATTTCAGATCAATTTGTCTTTGTAGTTTAGGTATTTGAAAAATTTTGTTTCCTTGAAATGCATGAAAAATGTATTTAAGAGTGGAAAGAGTAAGTATCACTACCACTCACAATATATTTATAATTTCAAAAAATTTAAATTTACCCAAAAAATAGTATTAGGTAATAATAATAATGATCATATATCAAAAAAAAAATTTATAGTCTAGTTCAACTAAGCATTTTTTTTTTTCGTAATTAATAAATGAAATTATAAAAATGAAATTATCTGAAATCAATGTTGAAAACACTTCATTTGAGGCAAAACTCAGTGGACAGTCCTATAAATTTCTGACAAAAATTGACATAACCCTTTTCATTCTGATTTTTTTATATACATGTTCCCTAAGTTATGTGTAACGGATATCATTTCATAATTTATAGATATAATTTTTTTTATTTATTTTTGCTTGTGATCTGTTTGTCAGTGTTATCTTAATGAGTTTTTGTGTTTATTTATTTTTCCAGTTATTGAAAATGATTTCAGCAGAAATTGAAACATCGAATACTATTAATAATATTACAATGTATAATAATTGTTAATATAACTTTTAACTATTAAACTAAATTAATGTTGCATCTTTGTTTTGCTCTGCTGTTTTTACTTAAAATTAAGCTTAATAAAAGCACACCTATTTACAATATATTGTTCCTATTTCCTCTTATATAAGATTTAGAACCAGAATTAATATCTCTGATATAGTTTAACTCCATTGGAGCTATACATTGTGATTTAATAATAAAAAGTTGGGAACTTTTTCATTTACTTCCCAAACTGCTTATCAATATGACTTTTGATATGAAATTTTTAATTGTTGTTTTATTTATTTTATTTTTATCAAATCACTACCAGTTTGCAGTATCATCATTAGAGTGAATTTTAAGAAATTTTACAGCTATTTTGAAGCTAAAGAAGTTCAAGTGAGGATTTTTTTTTTTTTTTTTTTTTTTTTTTTTTTTTTTTTTTTTTTTTTTTTTTAAATAATGAAATTACAAAGATGAATATTACAAAGTCAAATAAATTGGGTAAATTGAAGGCCAGAATTTTTGTTTTTTATTTTTCAATAAACTTAAAATAAAAAAGAAATTCAAATTGAAAACATTGCCAAATTTTAGTACAATTATGCAACGATGTCATATATTTTTACTTAACAATATTGTAATATTTTCAAATATATTTTTAACTTCAATATTGCAACATTGTCAAATTTACCAAAATTTGTGATTATATAAGAAACTAAGTAAATTATCTTTACTTTCACATAAAATAGGATCTACATCAACATTTGAAGCACACACACATACACATGCACGAAACATTCATATCTAAATCTTTTTTCATTTTTTCATATTTTAGATGAGAGAACCACTGTTTGCCAGGTTAGGCCTATTCACTGAGCCATTAGCATACATTTAACCTTCAAAAATTGGTTAGTTTAAGTCAGACTAGTTTTTAGATCTAACAAACCAGTTCAGTAACCTAACCTAACCATAAAAGTTTTTGCAATGAATCAGTAAATATTATTGACTCAAGGAGTCAGGGTTTGTGAGTTAAATAAATTTTTCCCAACTTCCCACCCCCTGTTGTTATTAAACAAATGAAATTATATATATAATATATATATATATATATATATATATATATATATATATATATATATATATATATATATATATATATATATATATATATATATATATATATATATGACACCACCTCCTTGAATAGAGCTTTGCCTGTGAGTGGTATATATGTATATATATATATATATATATATATATATATATATATATATATATATATATATATATATATATATATATATATATATATATATATATATATATATATATAATATGACCACCCTCCTTGAATAGAACTTTGCCTTTGAGTGTATTATAATATATATATATATATATATATATATATATATATATATATATATATATATATATATATATATATATATATATATATATATATATATATATATATATATATATATATATATATATATATATTTATATTAGAAAGAAAAAGAAGTCTAAGGAAAAACAGCTTGAAGCCAAAATCAATAAAGATATCAAACTTGATTCTGTAAAGACTTATTCTTTGAAAACTAAAGCTGAAATTAAGTTTGAAGAAAGAAAACAGAAAAAAGTAAGTTAAAATATATATATATATATATATATATATATATATCCCCAAACAAATCCTCCATAACCCTTATAACAACAGACAAACACATATCCAACACCCACCCACAAGTCCTACTAAACAACACCCCCATACCCCTCAACAAAACCCCAAAAATCCTCGGCCTAACATTTGACACTCACCTCACTTTCTCCAAGCACATTCAAAATACCACCATCAGCCGCAAACAGAAAACTCAACATCCTCAAAACAGTGGCCAACACAGACATAAACAACAACATACAAACCTCAATTGCAATCTACAAACAATTTATACGCCCCACCATTAACTACGCCTCCCCTGTCTGGCACCCTCTGCTCTCCGACAAAAACTTAACGACACTCCAAATAACGCAAAATAAAGCCCTTCGCACCATCACTGGCTGCACACGCACAACCCCTCAACAACACCTACATAACGAAACCAAGATACTACCTATAAGGAATCACCTCGAAATGATAGGCACCCAATTTTACGCAAAAACACGTCTACCCACTCACCCATGTCACAATACTCTCCTACAACCTACCCCACAGAGACTAACACAGCCTCCATCGTCCACCGGCGCCTTTTACAAACAGATCCTAAATCACATACCCCCTCCTCCCCCCAATACCACCACAACCAAACATATACACACTCAACTAACACATTCATATATGATCAACAGACCTCCAAACAGCATCCTTAACGAAGCACCTCCCGAAATAAACACCAACTCCAACAACCTCCCAAGACACTTACAAATCTCACTAGCAAGATTGAGATGCGGGCACCACCCAAACTTACAAGATTACAAACACAATTTCAATCTAAACCAGGCAACATCCTCCACTTGTACCAGATGCAAAAGGGCTCCGGAGACCGTGGAACACTTTCTTTTAGACTGTCCCTCCAACTATCGCCCCAAAATCTTCTGGGGCATCACCTCTTTGGAAGATCTCTGGTCGAGACCGTCTGCGGCGGGAGGCTTCATTAGCGAAGTGTGGCCGCCTCAACATGGAGTGGTCAGGGGGTGAGAAGGTAAAAAAAAGGTAAAAGTATATATATATATATATATATATATATATATATATATATATATATATATATATATATATATATATATATATATATATATATATATATGGTATATTATATATATTAGGGATGGATCAGATATCTTATTACGATCTGATTATCCAGTCATATCTGGTGAAAATGAAATTTATAATATAAGAAGAAATTTTAAAATTTATTAAAGTATCAAATATCTTTGTATACTGTTTTTCATTTACTTTAATTTGTTTTTTCAATTTAATTCTATATGTCAGTACTGAAATATATTTCGCCATTTATGTTGAATAAATGCTAATGTTGAATAAATGTGATATGGTCAATGTCATTAAGTACAAATGGTCCAATATTCTATTTTTTTTAAATAGTCTATATTTTGTCTCTATGGAATCTGTATACTGTAAATATTCATATGTAATTAACAGTACAAGAGTTTTGTAAACAAAATATTCTTTAGTTTGTATGAAAATATGGGTATGTTTCTTGTACTCAGGGATAAATGCCAAAGAAAGGTTGTTAATTTTACCGTATATAGAGGTATTACAATGGGAAAAAATGTTTGTAATTGCCAATACTTATGAATAAGAGAGACTTTTATTTCTAATTGTGATAGGAGTATTCCCAAATGTCCTTGAATATATTCAGTTGTTATTTATTTATTTGGTTGGTATTTCAACTGGTGGGAGTTGTTCACATATTTGCTGATCTAAATATATTCATAATTAGAAATTAACAACCTTCATTACGTATTTGTGTTCTTTTGAAAGAATGTGTGTTTTGTGAAGAAAATTGTCATATTCTTGGTGGAGAATGTCTGTAATTTGTAAGTGTAAGCTAAGGTAACCAAGCATAAAAGACTTTTAAACAAGTATTCAATCAAATAAGAACCACCTTTTATTTTTGTTTTATGGGAGGTAAATATTAGTTATTCTGTGTTTATTTTTTGTCTTGTTACTGAATATTATAATCATTGGCTTCTTTTTCTTTTAACAGATTGTGTTAAACAGGTTTTATTGATTGGTGTATAGTATTTTGTATCATTAATACCTAATTCAAATTTTTTTTTTAAATAGTTATTTGCAAACTTTGCAGTTCCAGTTTCATGGTAAGGTATGTATTTCATGAGGAATATAACATAATCTGTTGGATTGTCATCAACTTATAATCAGACATAGTCAATAAAATAGGTTATATATTTATAGGACTTGGTATTCAGGAGTGGATCTATAATACCCTATCTAATGTCTTAAATTCTGTGGTTGGTTTCTTTCTGCAGAATATCTTCATAGAGTTTGGTTGAGAAACTTAGTCAAAGACCTATTCAAAGGAGTATTGTGTTCAGGTATAGTAAATGAACAGCTAAGAGACATGTAGTTCTATTACTCACTGGTTCTAAAGATTATGCGAATGCTTGTAATTGGATTCTAAGGTTCATATATGTGAGAGCAGTATTGACCATTCTCAAAGTATCAACCAACTCATCTAAATAAGTGTCACTGTGAGGGGAAGTGTTTTGAGCATATAGCTCAAGGCTTTATGAAGAGTGCCCTATTCACACAATCAGTATAATATGTTTAAGGGTGGCTGCCCTGCAAGGACTAAACAATTTCTTACCGCACACATTACACTACAAACAAACAAGCAATTTGATTAAAGAGTCTCACCTTATGATGTTTCTAGGATGATTACTTGTAAAATACTTCACTGTACATTCACAACGTTATTGAAACATTATTTCTAAGACTGATGTGGTTATCAGAATTTAATTAGGACTGGTAAAGCAATGACAAAGATGAATTAATGCAGGTGTAACAATCTTCCATTCACAGTTTTTCTTTCAGTCTTAATCTCTCCTTGAATCCCAGTTATGTTTTTCTATTTTCTTTTAACTAATTACCTTTCACAATAGGATAAATACTTTTTCCTATGTATTTAATAAGTTGAAGTATTACAATCTATCTAATATTATTATGTAATTACCCAATATTGTGATATTGACAAAGTTCACTCCAATATTTCCTAAAAGTATTTTGTACTTAAAGATCAGATCAATATATGATAAATTCCTTCTTTCCCTAAACACCTTCTCCAATCCAAAACTTTCACATTTTGTGTTTGAGCAATATTTACTAAGGTAGAGGCATTCAGCACATTAAACCTTGGTGAATGTGAAAAAAGACAGATTTATGGTAGAAAAAGAAGTTTGTAACTAGAAGAATATAAGAAGAAAAATGATTAACTTTATCTTACTTAAAATAACCCATATCTTAATAATTGAGCTTTTTCTTTCGGTTGAAACTGACTTTTCAGTCTTTAGACATTATACGTGAACAAGAATACAATAATGGATTCATCGAAGTGTTAATTGGTCTTGTTCCATTTCCCAAAGTAAAAGAAGAGTACAAATTACAGATAACTACTACAACTTCCATAGCTCAAGGAAGGAATCTGATGATAACACATGAAAGACAAAGATAAAAAGAAAAAAGCACTAAAATTTTACAAATATAAATTATTATATAAATTAAAATAATTCATTGGCCTAAATCATTATATCTCCATACATTACTACTTTTCCCTCTTTGTATTTCTTCCGCCCAATAGATCCACTTCCAGGCCCCAACCCCTTTTCCTCCATGTATTTTCTTTTTCTTTTTCCTTAACTCTATCAGCTTCTTTTCCTGAACCCAGGTATTCCTCTTTCCCTTTCACTTTCCTTGTCCTTATCCATGTTCTTTTTTTACAGCTTTCTTGAATGATTCCACCAAGCTGTTTGGTTTTTCGTCTTTCCTTTTATAGTTTTGACTTTCACAATCTGTTCAGAAAATCCCTCCAACCCTCCTACTGTTATCCACCATCCCACCTGTTCTCTTGCCAAACTTTGAAATTCATCTCTTCAGGCAGGTTCCTGCAGATTTTTGACCATGAATAATTTTCTTTTCAGTTCAACAATTGTGACTTTTCCATTCTTAATTTTCCCATAACCATCCAGTGGTCAGTCTCTCCCAACAAGGAAGGTATGCACCTTACATCTCTGAACAGCCTTTGTTGTTTGTCATGACAAACATCATTTAAATCAATGACTTCTCATATCTCTATCTTGCAAAGTTTCAACTATGCAATCTCTGTTTATGGTTTTTCTATGGTCATAGAAGGTGTTCATTATACTCATGTTTTGTACACAAATCTTTTGCACTTTCACCAGAACTATTTCTTCCTCCTTTACTAAAAGCTTCGATCATGCTTTCAATTCCAAGTCGATCTCGTCCAACATGTTCATTTAAATATCCCACTCTGCTCTGTTCTTAATGTTTTGCAAATCCCAATAAAAATTCTCCTTTTCTATCAGTCTCCCCTGCTTAGGATCATAGACTGAATGATGTGGAAGTTAATTATAAATCTTTACTGCCAAAGCCAAGATTTGCTTGTTTATTTGTTTTACATACTCTTTGTGCCAGCTCTGGTGAAAGAATTATCCCTACCCTTTGTTTACATTCTTATCCACTAGGATTGGTAAAAAAAAAAAAAATCAATTTTTCAAATTTCGAATTCTAATAGGGCTCAAAGGTTGCGTATTTGAATACTAATCAGTGAAAATGATGAAAAAGATCACATGTTGTATCTTCAGTTCCTGCCAAGGGACAAAATGACAAAAAACATCAAAATTTAACTTCACGCTCAAATCATACGGGTAACATTTTTTGGTTTTTAATATTGTCTAAGTACTTCATTTTAGTTGCCTGATAGAAAAATATTTAAAAACCATGTACTACATTTTGAATTCTCTCAAGAGGCTTATAATTTTTTAATGTAGTTGAAATTTTTTTTTTTTAAAACCCTTTTACAGACTCATTGTGGTATTTTAAATTAAAAAAAAAGCAAATTTTTTTTAATAATTCGTTAATGATAGGGATTTTATACATTTTGATAAGAGTACATCATTTTGCAGTTCTTTGCCTATTTCACAGTTTTTTCATGAAATGTGACCCAGAACTCGCTGCATGGAGATGGTTGCAGTTCGAGTTCCACTTACCCAACCATCCAACCAATTAGGGTGTGTTAAATTATGTGGATTTAGTCAATGATGTTGTCTAAAATACAGATTTTTGATAAAATTTTGGCATTGTGAATCTTGAAAGCAAAGTTGCTCTTATGTACACATCTCTGTTTTCTTATCCTTACAATTTTCCTGCAGTCTATAACAAGTTTATCTTTCAACAGTTGGGTATGTCATGTACAAGTTAAAAAATCAAACTCAGGCAGTTTTATCTTGCTAAGCTGATGAGATAGCCACTGTTGTCAAATTTTCTATTATTGGGGTAGGGTCAACAGCTTACATTTTGGTGAATTTGTCAACTCGATGTAGTCCATGGTATCAAAATTTGAGGGAATTGTAAAAGCTATCAGACTTCCCTTTCGGATTTTGAGTTCTTCCCTTTAGTACCCTATTGTAACCCAACTTTCATATGTATTATCTTTCATCCACTATCATAGACAACAACATTTTCTCTGGGTGACAGAACTACTAGTTTCTCTCAATCACAGGATCGATGATTCTTTTAATGTTGTTTGGAAAATGTCTCGTTGTTGGCCGGGGTTCTTGCCAGGGTTACCTAAAATTTGTAAAGAGGTCAAAAGCACTGAAATTTTAGGTAAAGGAAATTAGATATAAATTTAATTGAGGTTTACTTAATTATAAGGAAGGAGTAGAATAGCCAACATTCACTTAAATTAATGATTATATGCATTTTCTCTGAAAATTTACAGAAAATTACAGATTTTGTATAATAAGTTTTAAAAAAAAGTTCAAAAACTTTTTTTTAAATTTTTTTTTTTCTGATTCACAAGTGATACAACAGGTTTATCTAGGTAAGACCCTTAGGAAAGTTGGAAAAAATGTAAGATATAAAATTATCAATATAATCTGTATTTATACATATCATTGTTATTTTATTGCTATTCATCAAACTTTTATCATTTAGCTACATTATTTCAAAATTATTATTTTGTTTATACTTTCAGTCAACATGGCTAAAAGATTAGCTTCAGCAGTATGGGAGTACTTTACAATGTTTCAGGATAGGATCAAAATAGCTAAATATCTGCAGTCAGAAAATTAGAAGAGGACCTCCAGGTGCCCAAAGTAAAAAAATTTCAACTAAATCTTTGAGGCATCTAAAATCAAAACACAAAGATGAACATCAGCTAGCAGAAAAGGTGTGGTCAAAAGAAACAGAAAAAAAAAAAGAAAATATTGAAAAAATGAAAAAAAATTTAATTTTTTTTTATTTGAAATTTTTTTTTTTATTATTTGACTGAGCTGAAATTTTCAGGGTATATGCATTTTTTCCCGAAGTTGAGTTGATTTTGAGCATATTTCTTAGCCCATATTAGTTTGAAAGTTATAGTTGAAAAAAAAAAAAAGAATCAAACCACTGGTCCACATGAGCTGAAAATTTAACTGAATAATCTTAGCCCCAATTTCTTGCATTAGTGAGAACAGATTTTAGATATCACGTTTAGGAAAAAAAAGTTATAAGCACTTGAAAAAAAAATTTGCAAAAATTGTACTCTTCCAGAGAAAAAAATTACCTCCTAATTTTTTTATTTTTGGTTATTGTTTAGAGGAGGGACAGGGCTACAACTTTTATTTAGTGCATTATTAAATGCTATTTGTTTGAAGCGAGATGTAGCCTCTCAAACTTTGGGAATTTTTGAAATTTGGTCATAAATTGGACCTTTTTTGAGAAGCTTTATCTCGAAACCAACGAATCACATCAAATAAAATATACAGAGGAATTTGTAGCCCCATCCCATCTCTATGCATACACCAAAATAAAATTTTTTATAGTTGCAGTTTTTCTTTGTAAAATTTTTGTCCCAAAAGGTTTTTTTTTTTTTTTTTTTTTTTTTCCCTTCTCTCCCAATAGTTGGTCAGTTTTGGGCTTATAACATTTTTTTATAACTCTAGGAACAAAAGTGTTAAAAGCGTTTGTAGCCCATAGAATTCTGAATATACAGTTCAAATTTCAGATCATTCTGAAAAGTGATTTGGCCCCACCATTCATTTGAAAAGGGTAAAATTTCCCCCCCCCCCCAAAAAAAAAAAAAAAAAAAAAAAAAAATTCAAGTTATACTCAGAAAAACGCTAGAAAAAAAAGCTATATACACTGAAAATTTCAGGAGAATCGGCTGAAAATTAAATATTTTTTTGAAATTGGACTGTCCCCTTAAAGTATAATTTGCCTTTTTAACCCTGGGAGGCAAACCCCAGTTTTCCCTGATTTTTAGCTGGGGCTGGGCCCGGTGTCAGTACAAATGGCCAGGGTCTGCAAGAGCTGTGGCCCGGGCCCCGGTCAGTTCATACTCGCCTATTCCGAAGAAAGGTAGCCACTGATCCTTCTTTTAATCTAAGATCTTTGAAACCATTCGCGCAACTCTCATTTCTTAGATTATCTGGAATCCCATTCCCTTCTTTCTGTTGATGGGTGCGATTTCTTCACTTCCTGTCAATAGTAGTGTTTCTCAGGTTCTATCTTTTCACCTACTCTATTCCTTCTTTTCATTAATGATCTTCTCAGCTGCTCATCTAACCCTATTTATTCATATACTGATGACTCAACCCTCCATTCTTTTTCTCATTTCAAATCTGCTCCCAATTTTGCATCTAGAGTTGCCTCTTGTCTTCATTTTTCCAATTTCATTCTTGCTGATTTGAAAGAATTTCTTAGTGTTCCTAATGGAGTCATCTAAAATTTGTGAAATTCAACTCTTTGAAATCTCCCTCTCAAAGCACCTCCTAACTTTTTAATTTCTTTCGATGGTTCTCATGTCTCTCCTATTGACAGTATAAGAATCCTTAGCCTTAACATGAACCAAAAAATGTCATGGAAACCTCACATCACAATGGTTGATAGGGCTGCCTCAAAGAAGCTGGGAGTTCTCTTTAGGCTGCGAAAATTTTTTACTTCTTCGCAGTTACTCCAATTGTAAAAGGGCTCCATCCGCCCGTGTATGGAGTGCTGCTCTCACATCTGGTGTGAAAAAGGTTTCATCAGTCTTTTGGATAGGGTTGAGCCAAAGGGTAAAGACATAAATTGTTCCTCTTTTTCTAATTCACCTGACCCTTTATCTTTTCGACATGCGACGTGACGTTGGTGTCTTGTTTACAGTGACAAATGCACGAGAGAACTGTCCACTCTAATACCTCCGCCGTTATGATAGCCTCGTAGCACAAGGGGTGCATTGAATACACACGAATTTTGTGTGGACATGGGCAACTCTAGGCTTGTTCAATGTGGTGCCTCTGTCTTTCCAGCCACCTCTGTTTTGTGGAATTCTCTCCCATCTTCTGTGTTTTAATCACAATTTCTTTTGAACCCACGTCTGTATTCACCTACAAAATTTGAGTTAGGTGGGACTTGTACTGTTTTTCTTATTCTCTTATTGATCTAACACCCCCTCCTTGAATAGGGCTCTGCCTTTGAGATGTGGTGATATATATATATATATATATATATATATATATATATATATATATATATATATATATATATATATATATATATATATATATATATATATATATATATATATATATATATATATATATATATATATATATATATATATATATATATATATATATATATATATATATATATTATATTATAATAATAATATATATATAATATATAACATATAAAATATATATATATATATATATATATATATATATATATATATATATATATATATATATATATATATATATATATATATATATATATATATATATATATATATATATATATATATATATATATATATATATATATGAACCTATAGCATTTATATATAGGAACATAAACATCTACATCTACATCTGCATCAATGGATGTGGAACATTAAAAATCTGCATTCGCAGATGTGAAAAAATAGACATTAGCATCTGTGGATATTAAAAATTTTACATCTTATGCATCACTTTATATATATATATATATATATATATATATATATATATATATATATATATATATATATATATATATATATATATATATATATATATATATATATATATATATATATATATTTACAGGAACAGGAAAGAATTTTAAAGAAAGCTAGTAAGACTCACAAAGAAAAGGTTGAAGAATTTAACAGACATCTTGACAAGCTGACTGAACATTTTGATATCCCCAAAGTTTCTTGGACAAAATAATTGGCTAAAACTGTATGTTATATGAAACATAGTTTTACATATGCCTATATTAAGATTTAAATATAGAAAATAATAATAATAATAATAATAATAATAATAATAATAATAATAATTCTTTAACAACTTTACAATCTATTTTAAGTTTAAAATATATTAACAAAATGAAGGAGCAGTTCCGAGAGACAGATATCATTAGAAATATCAATAAAATACAGTTTGGCGTGCTATCACCAAATGATATGCAGCAATTGAGTCATGTTAGAGTGTCCAAAGTTGGTCTTTACATAGAGGCGAGTGCAAGGATACCAGTTCCTGAAGGTGTTCTTGATAGTCGAATGGGAGTTAGTCAATCTGTTAAAGTTTGTGGGACATGCTCTGAAACTATAAAAAATTGTGTTGGTCATTTTGGTTACATGGATTTGCCCCAGCCAGTATTTCACATTGGATATTTTAAAAATATTGTTCATCTGCTACAAAATATCTGTAAGATTTGTTCCCATGTTTTGTTAAAACCCAGTGATAAGAAGACGCTTTTATGTACTTATAAGAAAACAACATCTTATCTTAAAAAGAAGGCTCAATATAAAAAGATTAATGAACTTTGTAAGAAAATAAACAAGTGTCCTTATTGTGGAGCTCGTAATGGAGTTGTCAAAAAATTTCCCCCCCTAAAAATTATTCATGAGAAATTTAGAAATATAAAAAAAGGAGACCCAGTCATTGGCAAATACAAAGATTTGTTTACACTAGCTTTTAAAAATAATAAGGAATTAGAGCCCTTACTTCCTACTACACCTTTTGAATATCTTCAACCAAGTGATGTTTTAAGACTTTTCATCAATATACCTCTTGAAGATCTTCCCCTGTTATGTATGGATGAAAAACATAGTCATCCAAAAGACCTAATTTTAACAAGAATATTAGTTCCTCCAAATGTTATAAGACCTTCAATTATTTCTGACCTAAAGTCTGGTACTAACGAAGATGATATAACTATAATGCTAAATGAAATAGCTGATCAAAGTGACTTTATGAACAAGCATGTTCGATCAAAAACTGAAAATTATATGATCCCTTGGGAGTGTATTCAGGTAAGTACTGCTTTTTTAATAAATTCAGAAATTAATGTTCCGCCTGACTTTCGTTCGTCACGTAAAAATGATAGAGGATTTGTTCAGCGTCTGAAAGGAAAGCAAGGAAGATTTAGGGGTAATTTATCTGGGAAGAGAGTGGATTTTTCAAGTCGAACTGTAATATCACCAGATCCAAATTTAAGAATTAATGAAGTGGGAGTTCCTATTGAAGTTGCAATGCAGTTAACATATCCTGAGAGAGTTACACCTCATAATATAAAATTATTAAGACAACTAGTTAAAAATGGGCCTGATGTTTATCCTGGAGCCATTTATATGAATCCACGTAACATGCCTGGTCTTAAGAAGGCATTAAAGTTTATTCATAGAACACATGCAGCATCTGAACTGAAAAATGGAGACATCATTGAACGTCACTTATTAGATGGTGATATTGTTCTTTTTAATAGGCAGCCTTCTCTTCATAAAATGAGTATTATGTGTCACCAAGTTAAAGTGCTCCCAGGTCGTACATTTCGTTTTAATGAGTGTGTTTGTACTCCTTATAATGCAGATTTTGATGGAGATGAAATGAACCTTCATGTTCCCCAAACAGAAGAAGCAAGAGCGGAGGCTATGGTTTTAATGAGTGTTAAGTCCAATCTTGTAACACCAAAAAATGGTGACTTGATCATTGGAGCTACGCAAGATTTTCTAACTGGTGCATATTTACTCACACAGAAAGATCAATTTTTTGATAAAGAACACACAATGATGCTCATCTCATCCATTTTGGAAGGAAAAGAGGCAAGCATTCGAATTGATTTACCACCCCCTGCAATTGTTAAACCAGTTCAGCTATGGACTGGGAAGCAAATATTTAGCACAATCATTCGTCCATGTAAAAACGATGAATGTTATTACAATTTGGTTTTGAAAAAAAAAGAATACAACAATGAAGTGGATCTCTTTTCAAATGAGTTAAACGAGCTTTGTGTCATATTTCGTAACTCAGAATTGCTTGCTGGAACATTAGATAAATCAATATTAGGATCAGGTTCAAAGAAAAATTTATTTTATATTATTTACAAAGATTATGGAGAAGATAGGGCTGCCGATGCAATGTGGCGCGTTGCCAGGTTAACAATCAGTTTTCTTCTTATCAAAGGATTTTCAATTGGTATTGGGGATGTAATGCCTGGTAAAGGGCTGCTGAATCGTAAACAAGAACTTCTTGATGAAGGTTATAGAATGTGCAATACTTATATAGAACAACTTAAAGAAGGTACTCTGAATTGTCAACCTGGATGCACTGCAGAAGAATCTCTTGAGCAGTTAATACTTAAAGAACTTAGCAACATTCGAGAAAAAGCAGGTAAAGCTTGTCTAATGGAACTTCACAAGTCAAATGTTGCTCTCATAATGGCATTATCTGGTTCAAAAGGTTCGTTCATCAACATATCGCAGATGATAGCTTGTGTGGGTCAACAGGCAATTGGTGGGAAAAGAGTACCGAATGGATTTGACAGCAGAGCTCTTCCACATTTTAAAAAATTTTCAAAGGAACCAGCTGCCAAGGGATTTGTTAGTAACAGCTTTTTTACTGGTATAACTCCAACTGAATTTATATTTCACACCATGGCTGGTAGAGAAGGGTTAGTTGATACAGCGGTTAAAACATCAGAAACTGGATATATGCAAAGGCGACTTGTTAAATCCCTAGAGGATTTACATGTAGGGTATGATATGACTGTAAGGAACTCTTCACAAGACATTATTCAGTTTAGGTATGGAGAGGATGGTTTGGATCCATCCAAAATAGAATCAAAAGAAAAGATAAAAGAAACAGAAAAAGATCGTCTCATAGATTTTGAAAGAGTTCTCAACCATGTGAGGGCAAAGTGTTTGCACATGAAAGACGAACGTATTTCGGGATCTGAGGCATTAGATATAACAAAAAAATATCTAAGCGAAGATATTTTCAAGTCGGTATCAGAAAACTTTAAAAAAGAGATAGAAAAATTTATTTCAGAATTTGGATGTAAGATAGATAAAGAAAGAGAATGTATCCCCGTAGATATGGCAAAGGAATATAAATTTAATGTATATAAGCACATTGGAAGATTAACCTTCAAGCAACTTGTTGAGTTTCTTAACTTGTGTCTTGAACGCTACCAGAATTCCATAATGGAACCGGGTACAGCTGTTGGAGCCCTATGTGCCCAAAGTATAGGAGAGCCTGGAACTCAGATGACCCTCAAAACCTTTCATTTTGCTGGTGTCGCTTCGATGAACGTTACTTTAGGAGTACCAAGAATCTTGGAGATTATTAATGCCTCACAATCCATTTCAACACCAATTATAACAGCAAGGTTGAAATGCAATACTGATCCCGAAAAAGCAAGGCAAGTGAAAGGACGAATAGAAAAAACCAAACTAGGGGAAATATGTGAATATGTTGAAGAGATTTATAAATCTGATGATTGTATACTTATTGTGAAGCTGTCAATGGAAAGGATAAAACTTTTGAAGCTTGAAGTCGATATTGGAACTATAAAATATGCTATTTGCACTTCAAAATATAAAATCAAGGAAAGTGATGTTTCAATACAATCAGACACTGTGCTTGCGATTCGCCCATCTCAAACGAAGAATTCATCAATTTTGTTTCAGTTGCAATATTTAAAACAACAAATTACTGAAGTAGTAGTTAAAGGACTTCCAACTGTTAACAGAGCTGTGATATACCAGAAAGAACGTACATTCGAATATGAATTATTAGTTGAAGGAGACAATTTTCGAGAAGTGATAGCTACACCGGGTGTTGATGGAATACATTGCAAATCAAATAATACTTACGAAGTTTTTATTACATTAGGCATAGAAGCAGCAAGAACAACTATAATGACAGAAATTTATAAAACTATGGAGTCTCACGGCTTGTATGTTAATACTCGCCATATTATGCTTTTGTCAGATTTGATGACGAACAAAGGACAAGTTCTTGGCATAACAAGACATGGACTTTCTAAAATGAGGGAATCTGTTCTTATGCTTGCATCTTTTGAGAAGACTTCTGATCATTTATTTGACGCAGCCTATCATGGACAAAGTAATCCTATAGTAGGTGTAAGTGATTGTATTATCATGGGAAAACCAATGAATATCGGAACTGGAGTGTTTAAATTACTCCACAAGCACAAAAAAGTTGCTAAACCAAATACATTGGGTCTGATTTTTGATCATCCAGAATATCATATTTCTTTAGAACAATCGGGATGGGTTTGATTCCCTTTATTCCTTTTTTTTAGTAGTTGTTTTATTTGGTATTGTTTTTTGTATGAAAGAAAATGAAATATTTGATTTTTTTTTATCCTTTCCGAAATAATAGTTGTATTCATTTACGTTTGCATTTCAAGGGTTTATCTAAAGTAGGTTTAAATTAAACCTTCAAAATGCACAATGATGTAAAGAGCCACGGTAAACAGATTAAGTTTCACGGGGTTCCATAGAACTAGCTTCACTAAGAAGCTGTAATTTTACTCCTAAGTACTATTCATAGCATGAAGTTCCTTGATTGTTTGATTTGTTTCTACTTATTTATTTTAGCATTTACGTTTAGAGCTTTTAATAAAATTAAATTGTAGCATCTATATTATTTTGTAGGATTAGAAAATTCTATTCTCGGAATAATTTTTTGTAGTTGTGATGGAGAAAGGTTTTAACACCATCTGTATTTTAAAAGAAAAAAAAGTTCATTGGATTTAAACTTGGGTTGGCAGGGTCTTGGAATTTTCAGTACCAGGCAATGCTCCAGCACAGCATTGCATTTTATATATATATATATATATATATATATATATATATATATATATATATATATATATATATATATATATATATATATATATATATATATATATATATATATATATATATATATATATATATATATATATATATATATATATATATATATATATATATATATATATATATATATATATATATATATATATATATATATATATATATATATATATATATATATATATATATATATATATATATATATATATTATATATATTCCAAAAGTATATGTATCAACAAATTTTATGGTATCTGTATCCATACCGATACCAAAATCATGCATGAAAGAGAAGTGATAATTTCTGTAGAAGGGATCGAGTGGTTATGTATAACGGGTGGATATTTATTATAAAGACAAAACCTGGAATATTATTAAATATGCTATGCTGAGTAAAATATTTAATGAACGTAGGTCGGGATATGCATGGTTAAGGAGATAAAACAAGTACCCACACATATAGGTAGAACATATACGTGGTACATGGCAACTGGTGGATGGGTCCAATGTACAGTCATTCTGTGTAGCAACGGCGGATAAGGAAGTAGCGTTCTCAGCAGGGATGGAACAAGCGAGCATAAGGTGTGTGTATTACTGAATAACGGTATTTAATCAGTGACAGTAGATCATTATCCATACCATCGACAGGCTGACGTTACTTACGTATGGGCGTGCAAATGGGAACTGTCGTGAGGCAGCAAGATTGTATCGGACCACGCATTCTAATAGACGAACTCCATCTACAATCTTCGCGTCATCTTTCGGAGGATACGTGAAAGTGGTCATCTGGTACCCCTCATACAGATGACCATGGAACGCCTCGTGTTTGTATACCTGCGAAGGAAGACGGTATTCTCCGAGATGTTGCAAAGAGTCGACGGGTGATTTCCAGAACACTTGCCCGTCTGTACGGTCTCCATTGGAGAGATGATGTAGAATCCTGCATCATCGGATCAGAAGGGTCACATTTTGAACACCTACTATGGTTTGCACTGGGATATTGAACTACCAATGGTTACTGTGTATGCAATAAATAAATTATTAAATAAACTTGTTTTGTACCAACCTGAACACCGAGGAGTTTTTAAGCCATATCTCCTCAATCGTCCATTTTCCAACCAAGGTTCATTAAAACACGATTTGCCAGCACAGTGTGTTAAAATAAATCTCGAGAGTTTGTCAGTATAATTATATCTACCTCGGTCAATATATATATATATATATATATATATATATATATATATATATATATATATATATATTATATATATATATATATATATATATATATATATATATATATATATATATATATATATATATATATATATATATATATATATATATATATATATATATATATATATATATATATATATATATATATATATATATAACCACTTTTTTAAAAAAAAATTCACCCTCATCTCTCAGAATTTGCTTATTTTTGGTGTACAGGGTGGTTTTAATCCCTGAATTCATTTCTGAAAGTTATAGGTCAATCTAACCAATAGGTCAAACGTATTGACCTCGGTGATTTTGAGGTCATTGGCGAACTTCACCTGCTTTCGATGTACATAACTTGAGTAATACTACTCATAAATTTATAATTTTTACATATTTAGAATCGGAAAAGATCAAGAAATGCGAATATGCAAGTTTTATATCCAAATTTTTTTTAAATTTTTTTTTTTAAATAAATGACCAACATTTGAGGCCACTGTTTGACCTCTTTCTCATTTGCTGAGAGAAAAAGTTAGATTCAAAAAATGAAAACTCATTCATTTGCTATAAGAATCAGCAATAAAAACTTTTGAGTATGCTTGTATTTTAACCATATTTGGGATTTAATGAAACATATGTTGAATTTTAATATTAGACCACATTAAAGGTGTATACGTTTAAAATTTTTAGATGTAATTCAATTGACAATTTTAATTGA
Source organism: Armadillidium nasatum (assembly GCA_009176605.1). Lineage (NCBI taxonomy): Eukaryota > Metazoa > Arthropoda > Malacostraca > Isopoda > Armadillidiidae > Armadillidium > Armadillidium nasatum. The sequence goes on along the minus strand of SEYY01022653.1, from coordinate 19,649 downwards.
ATAATTTAATTATTTGAATTTACAAGATAACTTATTTGTGGCAAAAAATTTTATTATTAGGGGAATAAGTATTTTACTTGTAAGAATATTCAGACTCTATACATTAGTATTTGAATTTAGTATTGGCACTTTTAAAACATTTTGAAACTACTACTACTTGAAATATGTACTGTAACCTTGTGCCTCCCTTTAATGAAGGAGGAGACATTATTGCCAATATGGAATCTCCAGGAACAGAGCATGTATATTTCCTTGTGGAAAAATTATATGACCTGATTCCAAAGGTAGCAGAAGGCTCTAGAAATTTGAAAAAGAAATCATCAAATTCCTCATTATATTCCTCAACAATTCCAAACCATATTTTCTTGTCATAAATACAACCAACATATTTTCCCACTTTTACAGCATCATGTACAGTGCCTCCAGGTGTATGTATGATCCTTTTCAATTCCCCTTCAGAGGAGCTTGAAAACAAATAAAGCATTAGTTCCTCTGTATTTTTAGGATCAAATCTATGAAACTGCCTAGTTCCAGGAATAGTACAGACGTCTGCAAATCTGTGCTTAAACTTTCTATTGGATTCTTCTAATTCACGTTTAGAAACAGAAATACTTGATATTTGAACTCGAGCTTTCTTCATAAAAACAAAACATGTCTTCAGGTGTGAGAATTTGCCCTGAGGTCGTTCTCTGCAAACTGGATCGTGCAGTAGCTCTTTTTATTGCTCCTCCAATTCCATCACATGAAGACTTGCCATGAGAAGTAGCAAAGAAGTTCCACTCACAAGTCAATCCATAGTCTTCGTTATGATAGCAGAAGTTTTTAGTTATTTGTTTTTATACTGGCCTACATTACCATCGGAAAAATAGTGTATTTTCTTTAAATTTGTTAGACTTACTTTGAGATAAGGAATAAGCTTTGAAAAGAATGTGGGAAGCATAACTGTATTGTGTTTTGTTGAATCAGAAAGGAAGCAGAAGCTCTTATGGCAGAGTTTATGTGAACCATTTGATTTGAAATAAACAATGAAAGGATGTACTGTACATTGGGAATTTTCGTAATGGAAACCCTGAGCTGCATCTTGGACTAAGAATGAATAGTTTTCTGAAAAGTCTCCACAACCACTGCTTCACTGTGGAATGGCAAATTTTCTTTTAAGTCCTTAAAATAATGAGCTTGCTTCTGAGCTACAAAGTAATGTCGAGCTAAATTAGCAATTTTACTACTGAGTGATGTAAGGAATTTATGAATGTATTTTCACTTCAGTAATCATGATGCATCGATCAGTAGTCACCCACTGTTTGTACACTATCAAGTAATTCAATAAATGTCTACACACCTTCTCTGGGACAATCTTAACAAGTCATCATCATGCACTCTTCTTTCTGAATTACAGACACTGTAGTCCATGAGACCCTTATATGTAAGCCCTTTTTCTCTCAATGCAGCCAGTTGTAACTTTGGGTTCTTATGATATGTGCAAACACAGTTAAACAATCTTTTTGTCCAGGGCACATTCGGCTTACCTCATGTGATTCATAAAATTCTTTAACCAATAATTTCTCTTTATTAGAGATCACCTTACCTTTACTCCTTGAAGGAACTTCTGGTATGATCCCATATTCTCTTTTAATGCTTCGACTTATTTTCACCTTATAAATACTGGTTTCATAAAATTTAGCTGTATGTTTAATAGTATATGGTGATAGGGTTAGAATTTGTATCTTTCGTTTGTAGTTGTTACATTCATTGAAAAAAGCTTTTAATTCTTGCTTTATTTTTTCAAGCATGACCTTATGAACAATTTTTTTTGAAGATGAAGTTTCTTTTATCTTTACTCCATAACTTGCTTCCAAATTCTTTTTCAGTCGTTGATTGCCTAGTTTTAGTTTTTGTTCAACCTTCAGTTTCTTTTGGCTAGATTTCAGACCTTATGAAAAAAATGCAGAAATGTCTAATTAATAAAATTTTCCTGGAAAAAAATTATAGAACATTTGTTTTCAAGCTTTGTAAATTAATAAAATATTTTTTTATTAAAATGTGAACAAATTTAAAGACGCATAATATTCTTCAAAATCAATTGATGATGTTCAGTTTACAAATTTAACTTTGAAATAGAATTGAATTTACATATCAAGAAATATTATTTGGCCTATACAGTTTTAATCTGAACTTCAGAAACTACTGTCTATACTGCAATTATTACTCTTTCATATATATATATATATATATATATATATATATATATATATATATATATATATATATATATATATATATATATATATATATATATATATATATATATATATATATATATATATATATATATATATATATATATATATATATATATATATATATATATATATATATATATATATATATATATATATATATATATATATATATATATATATATATATATATATATATATATATATATATATATATATATATATATATATATATATACTTTTCTTTATTGGTGTTTGAGCCAATAAGGGTAGAAGTTTCTGAATATTTATATCTGCTTTTTTCTCATCTTTAAAGCTGATACTAGAGCTCCCTTTTTACAGAAAAAAAACAAAGAATTTATATTATTAATTTGGGAGTATGAAACTTCAAATTTATTTTGAAAAGAAAAAATAGAAGGATTTGATACTGAATTATTATTTAAAAAAAAAAAAAAAAAAAAAAAAAATAAAAAAAATAATGTACAAAAAAAAAAAAAAAAAAAAAAAAACATGAAAAAGTGGGACCTTTATACATTATTAAAAGTAAAAAAAAAAATGAAACAAAAATATATTGGGGCAATATTGGGGAGTATTTCTTCCTTTTCTATATATTCTACAATCCAATAGGGTTTCCCTGCGTGGGTTCGAATCCCATCCTCATCGCCATTAAAAATAAAAATTATAATAATATTGGCATAGTAAAAGCAGTAAAAATCGAAATAAAAATTACTATAATAATAATAATCGTAATAATAATGAAATATGATGATAAAGATTACTTTATTCGTAAAAATAATAATAGTAACTAAAATTATATCTAATAGTTTCACTAAATAATAATAATAATTACAGCAGTTTCGGCAGAGTTGGGAGTCAGTGTGATGGGTCTGGTTAATGGATACCTTTAGTATTTTGAAAGCAAGTGATCTTTGACATGTTTACGAAATGTGGGAAGTGTTGCTGATTCTTGTTTGTTTTTTGGAAGTTCATTCCATTGTTCAATTGCCATTACATTTAGCCTGATATGATTTTTCACGTTTGTCATTATTAAGTATTGTGTTTTTTGGGGACTCAGAGAAAGCCTGTTAGCCTCAACCCATGTTACAACATTCTCTAATACGTTATTTACTTTTGTGTTTAGGGTTTCTATATTACTGTCTGATACTAAAATTGCTGTATTGTCAGCGTATTGAGAGTGTTGAGAATTATGACAGTTGTGGAAGTCGTTTGTATATAGGTTAAAGAATAGTGGACCCAAAATAGATCTCTGAGACACTCCTTGAGAAATCGGGACAAGGGAAGATAATACATCTCCTAATTTTTACGCATTGTGTTTTACCAGATCAATATGAACGGAACCAGGTTAAGGAATTTTTCGAAAGACATATATATGCTGGAGAGAGTACGACGTCGAGCAACAAGGATGATTTCTGGCTTTGAAAATAAGAGGTTGAAGGAGTTAAGAATGTTCTCGGTTGAAAGGAGATTTCTCAAAGGGGATATGATACAAGTTTACAAAATATTTGCATCTGACAGTAATACAGAGATTGAAACATACTTTATAGTGGACCGTGGAAGAGTAACTAGAGGACATGATAAGAAAATTAAAAAGAAGCCATGCCATCTCGATCTAAGAAAATACTCTTTCAGTAATAGAGTTGTTAATTTTTGGAATGACTTGCCACAAGAGATTGTTGACTGTGATTCTCTTGTCAAATTTAAAATGGGGATAGATAGATATATGGATGGTTTAGGTATAATATAACTTGACTAAGCCAAATTGGCGGGTATATATGAATTTTTAGATCAACAGATCAACCTGTGACTAAGCCTAATTGCAGTTTTTTTGTAGTGGGTGATGGTTCATTGAATATTGCATGTATAATTGGGCTTAGTTTTACTTTTATCTTTGCATGAATGAACTGATAACTAGGGATGGGATAGACCTAGTCTTTTGTGCATGTATTAGTATTGTTATTGTTATTATTTGTTTGGACTGGGACAGTCTCGATAGGCCCTTGTGGCTTTTAACTGTCTCTATTTTCCTATGTTCCTAATCTAATTTCTGTAGGAGTAAGTTGTGCGGAACAGCATCGAATACTTTTGAAAAATCTAATAGCAGTAGTAGGCATGTTTTTGTCATTTAATGCTCGTATGTTTTCAGTAAGGAGAAATAGTTGCTCTTCTGTGATTGCGAATTTTCTTGGTAAATACAAACTGAGCTGGTGAAAGCAGTTCATTCTCGGAAAAGTAGTTTGTAAGTTGTTTATGCACCAATTTCTCGAATATTTTACCAGTTTTTATGTAGGATAGAAATGGGAAGGAAGTTATTGGGAACTGATGTGTCAACGGTTTTAGAAACGGTGGTAACTTGCTATTTTCAGTTCTTCCGGAAAGTGGCCTAGCTCAAGT
>SEYY01022653.1:5000-12500 GCA_009176605.1 Armadillidium nasatum | reverse complement strand
TAACTTTCATATACGCTCACTTGAGAGATTTGCGTTAGGCTTGAGCAGGTTTTTCATTTTTTTTGTTCTATCCTTCCTTGAAAAGGGCCCTGCCAGTGAGTGGTGGCAAAGTTAATAAAAAAATTTTTGGAACACCTTCTAAACTGTTAACTTTACTTCTGAAATTTACAAAACAATTTAATAATAATTATGATAATTAAGATTTCTCCAAATTCAAGAACTTTTATGAAAATCTTAGATATGAGAATCAAACATGCAGTTTGTTATCTTTTTAGGATAATATTTTATTTTATTTTTTTAAAAGTATTTTTAGGTTATATTTTAACTTATATTTAAAAGTACTCGAGTTTTTCCAAGTACATTAGGCTCAGGTACAAGTACTTGTACTTTCTACAAGTACTTTTATTAAGTACTTTTAACCAAGTTATTTATATTATATTATTTATAATTATTATATATTTATATATATATATATATATATATATATATATATATATATATATATATATATATATATATATATATATATATATATATATATATATATATATATATATATATATATATATATATATATATATATATATATATATATATATATATATATATATATATATATATTTACAGGAAAGAATTTTAAAGAAAAGCTAGTAAGACTCACAAAGAAAAGGTTGAAGAATTTAAGGCATCTTGACAAACTTACTGAACATTTTGATATCCCCAAAGTTTCTTGGACAAAATAATTGGCTAAAATTTTGCTTACATGGAATATATTCGTATATACTTTAAAATGTAAATATAGGAAATAATAATAGGAACAACATTTAAGTAGCTTTACAATCTGTTATAAATTAAAAATATATTAACAAAATGAAGGAGCAGTTTCGAGAAACTGATGTCATTAGAAATATAACTGAAATACAGTTCGGTGTGCTATCACCAAATGATATGCAGCAATTGAGTCATATTCAAGTGTCCAAAGATGGTCTTTATATGAAGACAAATGCAAAGATACCAACTCCTGAAGGTGTTCTTGATAGTCGACTGGGTGTTAGTCAGTCTGATAAAGTTTGTGGAACATGCTCTAAAACTATAGTAGATTGTGTTGGTCATTTTGGTCACATGGACTTGCCCCAGCCAGTATTTCACGTTGGATATTTTAAAAATATTGTTCATTTGCTACAAAATATTTGCAAAGTTTGTTCCCACGTTTTATTAAAACCCAGTGATAAGAAGATGCTTTTAAGTACTTATAAGAAAACAACATCTTATCTTAAAAAGAAGGCTCAATATAAAAAGATTAATGAACTTTGTAAGAAAATAAACAAGTGTCCTTATTGTGGAGCTCGTAATGGAGTTGTCAAAAAATTTCCCCCCCTAAAAATTATTCATGAGAAATTTAGAAATGTAAAAAAAGGAGACCCAGTCATTGGCAAATACAAAGATTTGTTTACACTAGCTTTTAAAAATAATAAGGAATTAGAACCCTTACTTCCTGCTACACCTTTTGAATATCTTCAACCAAGTGATGTTTTAAGACTTTTCACCAATATACCTCTTGAAGATCTTCCCCTGTTATGTATGGATGAAAAACATAGTCATCCAAAAGACCTAATTTTAACGAGAATATTAGTTCCTCCAAATGTTATAAGACCTTCTATTACTTCTGACCTTAAGGCTGGTACTAATGAAGATGATATAACTTCAATGCTAAATGAAATAGCTTTTCTTAGTGGCATAATGAATAAACGTGTTGGATCAACAACAGAAAATTATATGGAACCATGGGAGCATATCCAGTTAAGCACTGCATTTTTAATAAACTCAGAAATTAATGTTCCGGCTGACTGGGTTTTGTTACGTAAAAATGCTAGAGGATTTGTTCAACGTCTTAAAGGAAAGCAGGGAAGATTTAGGGGTAATTTATCTGGGAAGAGAGTAGATTTTTCAAGTCGAACTGTAATATCACCAGATCCAAATTTAAGAATTAATGAAGTGGGAGTTCCTATTGAAGTTGCAATGCAGTTAACATATCCTGAGAGAGTTACACCTCATAATATAAAATTATTAAGACAACTAGTTAAAAATGGTCCTGATGTTTATCCTGGAGCCATTTATATGAATCCACGAAACATGCCTGGTCTTAAGAAGGCATTAAAGTTTATTCATAGAACACATGCAGCATCTGAACTGAAAAATGGAGACATCATTGAACGTCACTTATTAGATGGTGATATTGTTCTTTTTAATAGGCAACCTTCTCTTCATAAAATGAGTATTATGTGTCACCAAGTTAGAGTGCTACCAGGCCGTACATTTCGTTTTAATGAGTGTGTTTGTACTCCTTATAATGCAGATTTTGATGGAGATGAAATGAACCTTCATGTTCCCCAAACAGAAGAAGCAAGAGCGGAGGCTATGGTTTTAATGGGTGTTAAGTCCAATCTTGTAACACCAAGAAATGGTGACTTGATCATTGGAGCTACACAAGATTTTCTAACTGGTGCATATTTACTCACACAGAAAGATCAATTTTTTGATAAAGAACACACAATGATGCTCATCTCTTCCATTTTGGAAGGAAAAGAGGCAAGTATTCGAATTGATTTACCACCCCCTGCAATTGTTAAACCAGTTCAGCTATGGACTGGGAAGCAAATATTTAGCACAGTCATTCGTCCATGTAAAAACGATGAATGTTATTATAATTTGGTTGTTAAGAGAAAAGATTATACAAAAGGAGAGGAACTCTGTTCAAATGAGGCTTTCGTTATATTTCGTAACTCGGAATTGCTTGCTGGGGCTTTAGATAAATCAATATTAGGATCAGGTTCAAAGAAAAATTTATTCTATATTATTTACAAAGATTATGGAGAAGATAGGGCTGCCGATGCAATGTGGCGCGTTGCCAGGTTAACAATCAGTTTTCTTCTTATCAAAGGATTTTCAATTGGTATTGGGGATGTAATGCCTGGTAAAGGGCTGCTTAATCGTAAACAAGAACTTCTTGATGAAGGTTATAGAATGTGCAACACTTATATAGAACAACTTAAAGAAGGTACTCTGAATTGTCAACCTGGATGCACTGCAGAAGAATCTCTTGAGCAGTTAATACTTAAAGAACTTAGCAACATTCGAGAAAAAGCAGGTAAAGCTTGTCTAATGGAACTTCACAAGTCAAATGTTGCTCTCATAATGGCATTATCTGGTTCAAAAGGTTCGTTCATCAACATATCGCAGATGATAGCTTGTGTGGGTCAACAGGCAATTGGTGGGAAAAGAGTACCGAATGGATTTGACAGCAGAGCTCTTCCACATTTTAAAAAATTTTCAAAGGAACCAGCTGCCAAAGGATTTGTTAGTAACAGCTTTTTTACTGGTATAACTCCAACTGAATTTATATTTCACACCATGGCTGGTAGGGAAGGGTTAGTTGATACAGCGGTTAAAACATCAGAAACTGGATATATGCAAAGGCGACTTGTTAAATCCCTAGAGGATTTACATGTAGGGTATGATATGACTGTAAGGAACTCTTCACAAGACATTATTCAGTTTAGGTATGGAGAGGATGGTTTGGATCCATCCAAAATAGAATCAAAAGAAAAGATAAAAGAAAAAGAAAAAGATCGTCTCATAGATTTTGAAAGAGTTCTCAACCATGTGAGGGCAAAGTGTTTGCACATGAAAGACGAACGTATTTCGGGATCTGAGGCATTAGATGTAACTAAAAAATATCTAACAGAAGATATTTTCAAGTCCGTATCAGAAAACTTTAAAAAAGAGATAGAAAAATTTATTTCAGAATTTGGATGTAAGATAGATAAAGAAAGAGAATGTATCCCCGCAGATATGGCAAAGGAATATAAATTTAATGTATATAAGCACATTGGAAGATTAACCTTCACGCAACTTGTTGAGTTTCTTAACATGTGTCTTGAACGCTATCAGAATTCCATAATGGAACCGGGTACAGCTGTTGGAGCCCTATGTGCCCAAAGTATAGGAGAGCCTGGGACTCAGATGACCCTCAAAACCTTTCATTTCGCTGGTGTCGCTTCGATGAACATTACTTTAGGAGTACCAAGAATCTTGGAGATTATTAATGCTTCACAATCCATTTCAACACCAATTATAACAGCAAGGTTGAAATGCAAAACTGATCCCGAAAAAGCAAGGCAAGTGAAAGGACGAATAGAAAAAACCAAACTAGGAGAAATATGTGAATATGTTGAAGAGATTTATAAATCTGATGATTGTATGCTTATTGTGAAGTTGTCTATGGAGAGGATAAAACTTTTGAAGCTTGAAGTCGATATTGGAACTATAAAATATGCTATTTGCACTTCAAAATATAAAATCAAGGAAAGTGATGTTTCAATACAATCAGACACTGTGCTTGCGATTCGCCCATCTCAAACGAAGAATTCATCAATTTTGTATCAGTTGCAATATTTAAAACAACATATTACTGAAGTAGTAGTTAAAGGACTTCCAACTGTTAACAGAGCTGTGATCCACCAGATAGATTCTCATGGCAAACTCGAATATGAATTATTAGTTGAAGGAGACAATTTTCGAGATGTGATAGCTACACCTGGTGTTGATGGAATACATTGCACATCAAATAATACTTACGAAGTTTTTATAACATTAGGCCTAGAAGCAGCAAGAACAACCATAATGACAGAAATTTATAATACTATGGAGTCTCACGGCTTGTATGTTAATACTCGCCATATTATGCTTTTGTCAGATTTGATGACGAACAAAGGACAAGTTCTTGGCATAACAAGACATGGACTTTCTAAAATGAGGGAATCTGTTCTTATGCTTGCATCTTTTGAGAAGACTTCTGATCATTTATTTGACGCAGCCTATCATGGACAAAGTAATCCTATAGTAGGTGTAAGTGATTGTATTATCATGGGAAAACCAATGAATATCGGAACTGGAGTGTTTAAATTACTCCACAAGCACAAAAAAGTTGCTAAACCAAATACATTGGGTCTGATTTTTGATCATCCAGAATATCATATTTCTTTAGAACAATCGGGATGGGTTTGATCCCCTTTATCCTATTTATAGTTGTTTTTTTTTTTTTTTTGAGTTTATTTATTTATTTTAAATTTTTTTTTGGCTTTTGACTTTTATGAAAGAAAATGAAATATTGATTTTTTTTTTTTTATCCTTTGCGAAATAATAGCTCTATTCAATTACGTTTGTATTTAAAGGGTTTATCGAATGTAGGTCAAGATAAAACCTTCAAAAAAGCACAATGATATAAATGTAAATTTAATATTCACTGTAAACCGATTTAAGTATTACAGAGTACTACAAAACTAGAAGTCCTGAACAGCAGTAAATGTAAGAAGTTTGAAGTATCTCGATTGCTTCTAATTTATATTAGCACGGGTGTTTAAAGTTTTAAGAAATGAAATTGTAGCGTAAGTTTTGATTGTAAAATGTGAAAATTCTAGTCTTTAATATTTAAAGTTTTAATAGTTGTGATGTGAAAATGGTAGGGTATAGCAGCATTTGTTTTTAATAAAATTAGTTAAATGTATTCAAATTTGGGTTGTCCGAGCACCCGAACCTTCTGTATGCTACAGCACCAAAGCATTTTATATTATATATATATATATATATATTTTTTTTTTTTTGTGGGGGGGGGTTACAAATTCCACAACAGTTTGTAGAAATGTTAAACTCCAAGTGCAATTAAGAGCCGACATGTCCCGATACACAGAGTTGAAAGTTGGGGAAAAAAAAAAATAGATTAATGAGCTGTATTTCAGACTCTACTAGTAGAGTACATATTAGATTGAGCGTAGCGGTTAAGTCTGGGGGTCAGAGAGTTAGACAGACAAAAGAAGAGAGAGGAAAAAATATACATATATATGGGGAGAACGTAGCGCCGTCCTAAGCGATGAAAGGATGAGACTGAAGAACATATATTTTTATATCTCTGGTGGGCAAAGTCCAGAAGCCTACTAATTTCCATCAGAGTTGGGACATTAGCGGAAACCAATCGTTAAGCGCCGATACGTCCTGATACAAAGCCCTTGAATGTGATCAAGTCAAATTAAGTTGGGAAAACAGATGAAGGGAGTCTATTCCAGACTTTATCAGTAGAGTACGTGCAAGATGGAGCATAGAGGTTAAGTATGGGGTCAGAATTGAACTGAGAAAGGATTAGACTGAGTAGAAAGGCGTGTTGCATAAGCCCTACTCATTGGAGAAGGTATGTGTGACGGGAGAGTTTAGAAGAGCAGTGTCCATTGTAATAGCGATAGTATAGAGAATGACGCAATAGTTAGATGGGCAGAAAGAGACTGGAGTTGATAAGACGAAAAGCCTTAGACTACGCTTTGTCAAGGAGAGCTGTATGAGTGGAACCACATCAGATGTGTGAGGCGTACTCTATACAGGAGCGAATAACATTCCTATAAAGAGAAGGAAACTGCCCGTAAAAAAAATGTCCATAGGTTTTGTTATAGGTTATTATTAATTTGACTTCTAATTTAAGTATAGCTGTAGTGATTGCAAAATAAAAATTTAGTTCAATAAAATATTTTTTATTGTTAAATTTTGTTTAAATAAAAAGTACAATAGAATATTTTTGAGGAAAAGAAATGAAAGTCATGGTTGTCGTATGTGGGTGTAGGTACGTATGTTGATATATATGAGTTCATTGAGTGAATATCTAGCGAATTGGTCTCTTTTTTTTTTTTTTTCATTTAATAGCAAATTAAAATAAGGTATTATTTATTTTTTTTATAACAAATTTCCTCTCGATTTTCAACTCCTCCTTCAGGAAGGTCTTTGAAGGGAGCCGGCCATTGGCAGCAATATTCTCTTGCGATTTCGCAATTTATGTCGTTCCAGAAACCAGTTGTGATTCGTTCGATGCATGACTCCTCACCACCAAGGTCATTCGGTTCAGATTTGTCCCAATTAAAGTAACTCATCGCCTCTCCTGTGGAATATAAGAATACGAGATCATTTAAATTGTTTTAGTTTGACCTTTACAGTATATATATATTATATATATATATATATATATATATATATATATATATATATATATATATATATATATATATATATATATATATTTATATATATATATATATATATATTATATATATATATATATATATATATATATAAAATTGTAAAATACTGAAGAGCAAAATTAACGCACCATTTACAATTTATCAGTCAAGAGGTCACGACAAAAATTGTAGGGTAATGGGAGTGCCTTTGTTTGCCCGTATCTACCCAAATAACGCACTTTAGGTGCGATATCGACGAAATACCGCAAACCAGCCAAATTCGATGAGTGACGTAGTAGGAGAACTAACGTCACGGGTATGCCGGAAAACAGAAAAAGGAAGTGTGTTTCAGACTTTTTCAGTAAAGTATATATAAGGTTGAGCATAGCGGTCAAGTCTAGGGTAGGAGTGGACAGAGAAAGGATGAGACTGTGTAGAAAGG
>SEYY01022653.1:0-2500 GCA_009176605.1 Armadillidium nasatum | reverse complement strand
TCGATATGTCCAACGCCGCACCAAAAGATTCACCGAAATGCGGAGGACCAAGAATCTGAGAGAAGGGAAAGAAGATCACCAGTAGAGCCATACTGGCGATCAGAGATAAGATTAGAAGAATTGAGAAGCTTCCAAATCATCTTCTTAATTAAAGATAGATTCGAAAACTTTAGAGAGAACGGAGGTCAAAGAAATGGGACGTTAGTTGGAGGGTTGAGAAGGATCCTCCTTCTTTGGCAAAGGCTGAATGATGGCACGTTTCTATCAAGAAGGGAAGAGTGAATTAGAAAGGCAGTGATGAAAAGGTTTACCAAGACAGGGTGCAATCTCGGAAGCACAAGTTTTGAGAACCACAGGAGGGAGACCGTCAGAACTGTACGCCTTCTTCGTATTAAGCTCAGAGAGAGCAGAAATGACGTCTTTAGAAGAAATTATAGTTTTAGGCATAAATGAGTTGGATAGGATTGAAGGAGGAGGAATAGCTCCGGAATCGTCTAAGATTGAATTAGAGGCAAGAGTTTGAGAGAAGAGTTCAGTTTTAGAAGGTAAAACGCAGTTGTGTTGTCGGAAGATACTAGATGAAGGAAAGAGGAAGAAGCAAAGTTAGAGTTGATATTTTTTGTAAAAGCCAGAAAGGGCGTGAAGAATAAGATCCAGAAAGATTATTGCATTTTCCACGGAGAAATGAGTTTTTGGTGTTTCGGAGAATAGATTTTGCACGATTCCGGGATGAAATATAAATTGCATGTGTTTCTGGAGTTTGAAGACGACGGTAATACCTGAAAGCAACATCCCTACGGCGAATATTACTAGAACAAGAAGAGGTAAATCAAGGTTTGTTAGGTTTAGTAAAAGGAAAAGAATATAGAATATACGCCTCCATTCCAGAGAGAATCACCTCGGTTATGCGTCTGCACACTCCGAGGAGCCCTTCCCACGGAAGCAATAATCATTGCATGCCACAAACGTTTCCTTACAGTAAGAGGGGTCTTTCCTGCTGAAGACTTGCAAAGATAGAGAAGAAAACAGAGGTTAGAAGGTGCCGGAGGAACTCAAAGATGGAAAGAGTTTAACAGTATAAGGAGAAGGATTAGAAGTTAGAAAAATATCTAGACGATCAGGGATACGAGTAGGGAGCTGCACCAACTGCTCATGGTCGTTTTAGAGAACGAAATGGAAGGCACGTTCACCAGCTGTATCATGAGAACTTGAAGAAAGTCATTGGCGGTGGTGAACATTGAAATCACCTAATATGCTGATTTCCGAGAAAGGAGAATAAGAGAGAAGTGCTCCATTTTGGAGTTTAGATGTTGAAGAATTTAGTGTAATCAGTAGAATTAGGAGATATATAACAGAACAAATATATATATATATATATATATATATAATATATATATATATATATATATATATATATATATATATATATATATATATATATACTTATATTTATATATATATATATATATTTATATGTATCGCCACCACTCAAGAGGAAGGCCCTTTTTGAGAGGACCTTTTATCACCTGCCCTTGACCAATCGGAGTAGGCAAAACCTTTAGGGGGGCATGGTAATAGAAGGAGAAATGAGCGACAGGGTGTATATCACTTTGAGATGTGACTGAACCCTCAAATTATTATTATTTTTTTTTTTTAAATTAATATTTTAAAAAAAAATTCAAAAAAATTGACTCAAAAAGGAGTCAAGAAAGTGACTGAGAAAAATGAGGTGCTATTACTAGGCAACCAACCACTAAGGGGAGGTAGAATGAGGGAAAGAGAGGACGTATATCACTCCAGGTGGGGTTGAACCCTCAAAACCCACTCAAGAAAGAGGCTGAGAAAAATGGAGTGCTGTGGTTATGCTACCAACCCCTTAGAGAGGGGGAAGTGGTAGGAGGGGGAGGGAGAGGGTGCATATCTTTCCCTGTGGGATCGGACACTCAAAAAGAGATCAAGAAAGAGAGTGAAAATGGGGTAATGTGGCTACGCCATCAAACCTTAAATGGGGGGTACATTCTCTGGAGTGGGGTTCCTGATTCCCCAAAAAGGGGGTCAGGAAGGGGTCTGGCATTGCAACAGTGCAGAAAATAATCTCACAAAAAAAAAACGTGAGGTCGGCCTGGTCGAGCTAGATTTGCAAATGCAAATCAAAGGCTAAGGTGCACTTTTGGACTGAGATCGTGGACCATATATATATATATATATATATATATATATTATATATATATAATATAGTATATATATATATATATATATATATATATAAAAAAAAAAAAAAATAATAATAGTAAAAATGTAAAATAATAATAATAATAATAATAATAATAATAATAATAATAATATTGCCATCTTTGGAATAAATTTTCTTAACCTTTGGCAGCATTAGAGAAGAATTTAGTGAGAGACACGAGTCCTGTGCTTCAAATAATGTTTTGGCATTGTCGAAGCATGTGCCACTTCCGTATATAAAAGGAAAAGTTTTGTCGTTCAGCTTCTT
>SEYY01022652.1:25000-33621 GCA_009176605.1 Armadillidium nasatum | reverse complement strand
CCTCCCGAAATAAACCCCGACTTCAACAACCTCCCAAGACACTTCTCAAATCTCACTAGCAAGATTGAGATGCGGGCACCACCCAAACTTACAACATTACAAACACAAATTCAAAATAAACCAGGCAACATCTCCCATTTGTACCAGATGCGGAATGGCCCCGGAGACCGCGAAACATTTTCTACTACACTGTCCTTCCATCTCTCGCCCCAGAATCTCCTCGGGCATCACTTCAATGAAGGATCTCTGGACGAAGGCCGACTGCGGCAGGCGGCTTCATTAGCGAAGTGTGGCCACCTCAACACGGGGTGGTCAGGGGGTGAGAAGGTAAAAAAATATATATATATATATATATATATAATATATATATATATATATATATATATATATATATATATATATATATATATATATATATATATATATATATATATATATATATATATATAAGGTGTTCGGAAGCTTGAGTGAGTGATTGAGTGACTCTGAGATGACTTAAGTTCAAGTCACAAATACGATATTCGTTTGAAGGATAGTCAACGGTGACTCTAAGTTTTTATTATTTATTATAATAGAAATAATTGATAATTATTAAATTAATAATTATATTTTTAATTATATAATTAATGACTAATAAATTCAGTCAATAATTAAATGTAATTATATTTTTTAACCGAAAGGCTAAAATACATTTAAAAATAAATAAAACGACTCGATGAATTTTGAAACACTTCGTTCACGTTCAAATCACTATAAAAATATCGCTTTGTTTTGTAAGCAATTTTTTAGACAAACTCTTCTCGTACGTTGTTAGATTGTATAAAGAAAACTTGTATATATCTATATACAAGGATTTGAGATTGTGGATGAAATATATTTAATATTTTAAATATATTTGATTGCGAATGAAATTTATTTAATATTTAAATATATTTGCGGATAGTAAAAATATATATCTTTCCCACTTTTCCTTCAATGTGTAATTTGCAAATGGAGGGAATTATACCAAGTAGTGTATGAAAAAACCCAGTTACGATAGTTTAAAAAAAAAAAAGCTGTTGCTTTTGCAAGGGTGTAATCTAAACGCGAATGACAATATTAATATAAATTATTTTCCAGATATGACAGGACATTTGGAGAAATAGGAGTGAAATGCAACGATGTTCAACCCTATCGTTGATTCTAAACTGGACAATGATAGTCAGAGAAGTAAACATTGGCGATTTTTCCGATGATTTGGTTGTTTCATTTTCTCGTGCGATGTTTCTCACCGGTAATGGAAACCAGTTATAAACTATTGGGTTTATATTTTAAATAAACCCTGCAGTTAGATAAGACAGTAATGTGACTGTCTGTCCTAAATTTTTAAAGTAAAATAAACCAAATATTAAGATATATTAGCCTAAATTAAAAGTAAATTATAAACAATAAGAATATAAAGTCACTCACCGAGTATTAAGATAACATGAGCTTCTAGCCAAGTTTGTTAATTATTTGTATCGTTTATTTTGTATTTCCATAAAAAAGTGGATACGGAGGTAGTGCCTTTAATCGTTAAAGACTTTATTTAAGTTTAGTAAGTAATTTAAAATAAACAGTACCTCTCTCTCAAATGAACAATTGCCATATAAACATTAGGTCAATAAATCTAGACTCTATTACCATCTAAGAACTTTTCTAAACCGTAAGTCTAGTATTAAAGTCAATTTTTAAACCCCTTAGAATACCTAACAAGCCTACTCTATGCTAAAAGTTAAGATCAACAATGCAAATTATAAAAAGAGTAGGACTGTCAATGTCTTAGTTCCAATATAGCAATCTGAGCCCAAATTCTGTCCTAACATTCAAATAAACAATTATAATTCTAAGAAAGGTCTCTTAATAGTTAAATACTTTACATTCTCTGGAAGATCTTGTCGATGAGGTTGATATAATTATTAAAGAACACTTACATTTTTACTTTTATATGCAACGAGCTCTAAGGTATATAAGCGAGTGAGTTCAGCGTGTTTTTTTTAAATCCGCCTAACTCCCTTATTGTTGCCATTCCTATGAAATCTAGTTTTTTGGGGAAATTTAGGTACCTCAAAGATAGACCAGTTAGATTTTCACTAAAGGCAAATATAAAATCAAAAAATAATTTTATCTTTAAAAGCAAAATGCAAGTATTTTCTCAATATCTTCCCACAACAAGAATTTAAATTTTAATTTAAATTAAACAAGAGTTAAAATCATCTGATCAATGAATCAAACCAATCTAGCATTAGCATATTTTCTACCATGCAAAGCCTTACAAAGTTAAATTTAAATCAAATTTTTTACAATGCTAAAAAAGCTACAAATATCTTAAAACTAAATACTACAAACTAACTTAAGTTTAAAAGCATATAAAATATAATTTTACAAGTCATCTAAATTTTCTTTCAGGAATTTCCTGAATTTTACAGCAGCCTTTCTTACAGGTCTTTTCTCAGAGCTTTTGATTATGACTATCAGGCTGTCTAGTAACTGCTGAAGCAGGGGCAACTTCTTCAGAGGAAGAATTATCAATTGCTGCCCTTTCCTCATTCTGACTCACCCCAGGGTGAGTTATGGATAGCTCCATAGGGAAAAGATTGCAAATTGAGTGGTGTGCCACTTTGCCATTGCTCTGTTTTACTTTGACAGATCTAATTATATTGTCATATCCTACCACTACTTCTACAACCCTTCCTAGCAACCAAAAAGGTCTAAGGTTTATTTGGTAGTTTTATAAGGACAACATCGCCACACTTTATGCGATTAGTCCAAGAGCTCTGATACAAATTTCTGCTGTATTCTCGGAGACTTAGCAAATATAGTTCATACCACAATCTCCGAAACTCTTCAAAGGCAATAAGTTGCTGGTCCAGACTCTCAAGGACATCCTTCCTATCTATTTCCCTCCAAGGGTCTTCCTCCAAGTCTCTAAATGACCAAAGAAGAATTGCTATGCATTTTCAAAAAGGAATTTGGGGAAATAATATTCAAATCATTTTCAGAATCTCTGTAAGTCAGAGGTCTGGAGTTTATAGCATCTTGTATAGAAGATAAAGTGGTCAGTAATTCAAAATAAGAAAGGGTTTTAGTTTGTACAGTTTTATATAAACAGCTTTTAACAGTACGGATTAACCTTCTCCCAAGCAGCTCCTATGAAAGCTGCATAAAGGGGAATTTTTACATGTTTAATATGTAACTGCGTAAGATGATCACAAAATTCTTGGGAACTTAAAACATCACTAAGGATGTCTCCAGCTTTTCACAAAGGGAACGTGCATTATCAGAGTATAAATGAGAGGGGATTGTATATCTGTTACAAAACCTTTGAAAGGCAAGCAAGAAATTTTCAGTAGACATATCTGGAACAAGTTCCATATGCAGGGCTCTGATACTTAAACAAGTGAACAGCAAAATATACATTTTGTGTTCATTGCCACTTTCTGTGTCTTTAACCCAAATATGACCTGTAAAATCAACTCCCACATGATAAAAAGGCTTAATCAAAGTTAGTTGATTCTTAGGTAGGTTGGTCAGTTTAGGGTAAGTTATAACAGAGAGCATTGTATTTTTAACATAAAAAGCATGATGATAAGACAGTTTTAACAGCTTGCCTGACTTGAGGTATCCAAAAAGCCTTTGATTTCTAATATGGTTAAGTGTAGTTTGAACCCCAAGATGCTGAACTTGTGAATGAGAGTTTAATATTATTA
This sequence comes from Armadillidium nasatum, assembly GCA_009176605.1. NCBI lineage: Eukaryota > Metazoa > Arthropoda > Malacostraca > Isopoda > Armadillidiidae > Armadillidium > Armadillidium nasatum. The sequence continues at coordinate 29,893 of SEYY01022652.1, read as the reverse complement.
AACGCGTAAAAGGGTGTACTTTTGCCAATAAAATAGGGTTGCAAATGTCATAATTAAAATGAAGTGATTTTGAAATCCTACCATGAGAGCGGAGGATATTTTCTTTATCAAGAAAGAGATCAAGGTGATTTACAAGGGGTGGAACTGGGTCAGATTTATTATTACCTTTCAGAAATTTTATTTCTTTCTCAAAGCATGCAACCTGCATACGCCTGACCCAATAAAGTAAAGCATATTTGGTGGGATCCGCATCTACTACTTTAATAAACCTAAATTTAAAAAGATAAGCCGTTAATCTTATTAATTTATTTAAATCAGAAAATTTTTCAATATCATATACATCTTTATCTTCAATGGGATTGATAGAATTACAATTAACAGATAATTTAATTTTGCATTCAGGAGGAATGCTCAACAAGTCATGCACTGGCCAATCAGCAAAATTATTGGATAAAAAGGGGGGTCCATGTTCCCAGAAAAGTTTAAGCTCATTGAACTTTTTAAATGTAACACCTTTTGTCAACAAATCCGCAGGGTTACTATTGGTATCAGTGTATCTAAAGAAAATAGGCACCTTATATTCAGAAATTAATTCATTTTTTGCAAGCTCAATATCTTTAAGCCTATTCTTTACCATTTTAGACTTACTCCTAGGGTTATTTGTTAACAACCAGGTTAACACTACTTGAGCATCCACTACAAAATTTAAAAACTTAAATTTAATATCTTCAAATGCAGATAATATGTTAGGCAAACACTTAAATGCCAGTACAACTGCCATTAATTCAAGACAAGGGATACTTAAGCTCCTTTCAAATGGAGCCATTTTTGTCTTTGCAAATATTAAATCAGATAGGCCATCACAACATGCATACATAACAAACCCATATGCTGTTTTGGAACTATCACAGAATATGTGAACACCATATTCATTGTCCTTACTGAGTGCCATTCTTTTAAATGACAACTTATAAGCCTCATTAAGTGAAGCAGCTACTTTTTTCCACTCATTTATGACTTCAGCATTCAAAACAGTATCCCAGTCAACTTTAGGACTCAAACTCCATATGTAGCGCATTAATATTTTACCACTAACAGTAAGAGGCAGAACTAGGCCTACAGGGTCAAACACAGAAGAAATAGCTGACAAAATAAGTCTTTTTGTGTTAGCCCTAATATCACAATCAACTTTTGAAACACTCATGGTATCATTTTCTAAATTATACTGATACCCTAAAACTTTCTCTTCAGGGCAACCATGGCCAGCTAATCTGCCATCCGCTGCAAATTTTAAATTTAATTCAGGGAGGTTAGAATTCCAACTTCTTAGAAAAAAGGAAGCCTCATCCATCCTCACACACGCTTCTTTATAAACATACTTTAATTCCCCAAGATCATTACTGCTATAAATGAAATTATCTACATAAAAATTTTCAGTTAAAAGTTTAGAGCACAAATCTTTGGGAAACTTAGAGGCATGGAATCGCATAACATAATGTAAAATAAAAGGGCTACTGACAAACCCAAAAACCAAAGATGTGTACCGATAAGTAACAATTTTACCATTTTCTACCCAAAAGAAACAAAACCTATTCTTATCCTCTTCAGTCAGTAATTTTATAGCTAGAAAAGCTTGCTTGATATCTGCAAGCACAACATATTTGTTGCATCTAAATTTTAAAAGCAATTGCAATAGAGAGGACATTAGGTCAATGCCTGGGTAAGCAGCTTCATTAAGGGAAGGTAAGTTTTTGTGGGTTTTTAATGAACAATTAAAGACAGGGCGAATTTTCGTAGTAACCTGAGCTTCCATTTTAATAACTGGCCTATGCGGAATAAATGTAAAATTTGCATATTCAGATGGGTTTATATCCACCTTTTCAATTATACCATCAGCTAAATGCTGTTCAAAAACTCTTTCGTAATCTTCAAATAAATTTTTAGAATGCAAATCTTTAACAACTCTATCTAAAACCTTACGGGCAACCTTAAAATTGGAAGGCACTTTGTCAACATTTCTCCTTCCAAGGAAGTTTTACATAATAATGTTTATCTTTGTAAACAATATTGTCATTAAATTCAGACACCTGCAAGATATCAGCTTTAGCCATATCTTCATCAATATTTTTAATCCCTAGGCTTTCCAGAGTAAATAAATTATCAAGTCCATGTTCCACTTCACTATCATCAAAAACACTCATCAAAGGATTAAAGTATGAAACAGAGGGACTTAAAACTAGGTTAACGAAAGAGGAAAGGGCAACATTTTCACAAGACACTCCTGTTCCATTGGTGATGGAATTTAATTTAGCAATTTGGTCAGTATAAAGAAAATTATTAATATCCCCAAAAGGCACTATATCTTGACCAATTTTAAAACATGCACCATTCATGCATTTCTCAAACTTAAAAGGAGGCAAATATTGTAATAAATCGATACCAATTAATGCATTAAGCTCAACACATTCATTACAATCATGCATTGCATTAATTCTATACCCAAGTTTATTCAAATTTTCATAAGCAACCTTTAAACCTGGTATCTCAAATTTAATGTCAAAAGATTCATCTATAAGCAAGGAAAAGGGAAATTGTTTTATGCCAGGCAAATCTATATCAAAAGAGCTAAGAAAGAAGGATTTTTCTTTAGAAGCAACAAAACTATGCACATCATAATTGACACTATGCAAAGAGTTTAAGTCTAACAATTGTTTGGCTGCTTTAGAGCTTACATAACTTCGCTGACTTCCAGAGTCGATCAGAGCTAATATTTTACATTGTTTACCTCTAATGATGCAAAGTAATTTCTACAAAAGGGCAGAAGATAGTTTTGTTCCCCATTACTATAGTTAATGCAAAGGTATGACATAGTTTGACCATCATTCTTTTTAGAATGCCCCTTCTCACATAAAGCAGATATATGGGTATGAAGGTTACAGAAAACACATGCGTAATCTAAAAAGTTATCATGATGACCAGGACAATCTTCTGTCGCATGCTTAGAACTAGAGCAAAATCTACAAATATTTAATTGATCACAGCGTTGTAATCTAGATTCAAGGTCCGGGTAAGCCGGACATTTATTCATTGTGAATGACCTGCAGCACTACAAAATTTGCAAGGGAAAACACGATTGGAAGCATTAGTTTTATTATGAACGTAATTAGATTTGGTAGATTTTTTGAGTGGTCTTAAAGTTTTCTAGGGTAGCTTTAGTTTCACTATTACGAGCAAATTTATCATTACTACCTTTACTTTGGCTACCACTATTATTAGCAAATTTATTATACTTATGACCATTATTGTTATTCCTACTATTACCATTATTATAAGGCTTACCAAATCTATTATTCTTAAAGTTACTATTATCATGCTTAGGCTGAGGCTGAGGTCTTTGCCCTAACTCCAAACGTTTAAGTAAAGTGGGAGAATGTTCAAAAACTTCTAGGATACTAGGGTAATTGTTTTGAATTTTTTCAATAAGCGCATTCTTGAATTTAAGAGGTAACTTATAAATTATCATTGAACTGACCATTTTAAAGCCGGGTGTCTCGGGTACTAGGAAATCAAAACCATATGACTTAAGGTCATAGGTCAAAACTTTCATTTCATTAAGATAACTTTTCAAAGCTGCTAGATTATTTTCTGGTGGGGCACGGATTTCATATAATTGTTGAAAAATCTTCTCAACAATAAATTCTTTATCAAGGTACTCCGATTTCAAAATATCTAACGCAACTTTATAATTCAGTCCTTCAGGACTAAGATGCTTAACCATATCGTAAGCTGTATGGCCCAAATTACTAATTAAATGAATAAATTTTTCTTCATCAGAATAAACAGCATTAGTATCAATAAGGCATTAAATTTCGCTAAGAATCGAGAGAAAGCTAACTTGTCATCCTCATCCCCTTCAAATCTACCTATATGTATAGGGGGTTCTTTAGCACTCCTATATAAACTTAAATTAGGCCTAGCCCTATCAGGAGTATTAGCACCACTATTTTCAGTGGGGTTTACTAAGGGAGAAACGGATTCTTCGCTAGAAACGGAAGGAGTTACTGATTTCGCTAGATTAGCCGCTATAGAACAAATTTTCTCCTCTGTATCAATTTTATACTGAAATGATGTATCACGATCACTAACATAATGGTCACGCAATGAATCAAACTTATTTATATTGGACAATATAATTTTATCTATTTTCTCTAGGGATTTAAGATAACCTTTTATTTCCGCAATTTTTTCTTTTATAAATGACTCGCTCGCTCCAGTTTCAAATTTATTTAATAACAACCTCACTCGATTTTTTAAATCTTCTCTTTCAATAATAAATGAACGGTTCAAAGATTGGCACTCTTCCATTTCAGACATTTTAAATGATACTTTAAAGTTAAACAATTATGGAAAACGCTTTAAAAATTAAATATCAATTTAACGATACTCCAAAAGTTTACGAAATTCAGAAATACAAGGTGAGCAACAAGGTAAACTAAAAGGCTAATAAACGATCGGTCTAATTACTTCAAAAAACACGAGTCTCAATAGTATTAGTACTATCTCCACTATTTTTTTTATGGAAAGTTATTGGGTTTATATTTTAAATAAACCCTGCAGTTAGATAAGACAGTAATGTGACTGTCTGTCTCCTAAATTTTAAAGTAAAATAAACCAAATATTAAGATATATTAGCCTAAATTAAAAGTAAATTATAAACAATAAGAATATAAAGTCACTCACCGAGTATTAAGATAAAATGAGCTTCTAGCCAAGTTTGTTAATTATTTGTATCGTTTATTTTGTATTTCCATAAAAAAGTGGATACGGAGATAGTGCCTTTAATCGTTAAAGACTTTATTTAAGTTTAGTAAGTAATTTAAAATAAACAGTACC
>SEYY01022652.1:0-20000 GCA_009176605.1 Armadillidium nasatum | reverse complement strand
TCTCCTCTGTTTTGAAAAAACAGCATGCCTTACACTATCGAGATGAAAATTTTATCTTTGAAGGATACTAGTTTTTTAACTTAAGTTATTGAAGACCAGGTAAAATTACTTTCTAAGAGTATCATTCTTATTTCTGGGTTAAAGAGGCACCTTCCGGTACATCTACTTTGTTACGACTTATCTCTGAGATAGAGAGTGACGGGCGATATGTACATATTTAAGTTGCTACTCATCTTAGCGTATTAAACTAAAATTACTTTCAAATCCTATTTAGTTAAAATATTAAAATCTATCTCCAATTTTGACAAATTGTAACCCACCTCTACCTTTTAAAGCTGCGCCTGGATCTGACTTACTGATTACTGATCTTAACTTCTTCTTTTTAAGAAGTTTAGACAACGGTATACAAACCTAAAAAGGTAAGATTTATCGGGGGGTATCGCTTATAGGGCAGATTCCTCTGATTTTATTAAAAACCGCCATATCCTTTAGGTTTCAAGACCCTACCAACTACTACCTTAAGAAATTTCTACCTAAGAATAGAAGGGTATCTAATCCTTGTTTATTCCTTAGTCTCTAGAGGGTAACTAATGAATCCAGAGAGGTAAATATTTTACTACTGCCCCTCAGATTAGCAATTCTATTCCTCTTCTTTAATTTAAGTTGTAAACCTTCAGTCTAACCGCGACAGCTGGCACTGAATCTATCGGTATAGTACTGGCTCAAGGTTAGCTTATTTCCCAAATTTAACCACTGGGACTTAATAACTAATATTAAAATTTTTACTTTATTCATCTCTCTCTTAAAATTCCATGTGGACCACCTATGCCTCAACCCTAAGGCTAGGATTAAACCTTTCCAGTATGTACTCATTCAAGCCTGTAACAGAGGCCCGCCTCTGTGGTTTGGCTTACTTTTAAGTGCTTATAGCTGCTTTAAAATTACTTTTTATACTAATCTTTATTTTAGTGAGGGTAGCTTTTGTTACTCTTTTAGAACGTAAAGTATTAGGTTATATACAAAAACGTAAAGGACCAAACAAATTAGGAGTAAAAGGAATTCTCCAGCCTTTTAGAGACGCAGTTAAACTTCTCTCAAAGGAATCTATTAGCTTAAGATTAGTAAACCTGGTAATATACCAAATTAGACCTATAGTGATTTTACTAATCTCTTTATTCCTCTGAGTCTCCTATCCTTCTTTTTTAGGAAGGTTTGAAGTAAGTTTACCAATTATCTATATTTTATGTTGTTTATCCGCAGGAGTATACCCTATCTTAGGGGCAGGTTGGTCCTCTAACTCAAAATATTCTATATTAGGAAGGCTGCGTGCAGTTGCACAAACTATCTCTTATGAGGTCAGGCTTGCTATTATTATTCTGAGGCTAGTAGCACTTAATTCCTCTTTTCAGCTTACAAAATTACCAAGGTTAGAAAAATCTACTATTCTTCTTCTTTTCCCTATTTCTGTCTTGTGATTACTGTCTGCTTTTGCAGAAACCAACCGAACTCCCTTTGATTTTGCAGAAGGAGAGTCTGAGCTTGTATCCGGGTTTAACACAGAATATAGTGCGAGGGGGTTTGTCTTGTTTTTTCTAGCTGAATACAGAAGAATTCTATTTATAAGGTTATTTTTTAGAGCATTATTTCTAGGAGTAGGGGATTTGTTAATAACTCTTAGATTAACTACCTTAGCAATTGTTTTCCTGTTTATTTGAGTGCGAGGAACTCTTCCGCGCCTGCGTTATGATAAACTAATGGAACTAGCTTGAAAAACTATACTTCCCCTCTCCCTTCTCTACTTATTTCTATTTTCTAGTATTAGTTTGCTAGCTTCGCTAGAGTTTTAATGAATGCAAGTCATTTGTTTTTTATAAACTAAATTGTAAGATTTTTCAATCTAAAGCCCCTTCTTGCCATTCGTAAAATGTCCCTAATCTTAAAATTAATAGGAATAGTGCTCTTAGTCCCCCTCAAATAATATAATTTCTACAGTGAGGAATAACTATCAATGGAAGTAAAAGAGCAATCTCTACATCAAAGATTAAAAAAATAACTGCAATTAAAAAAAAACGCACAGAAAAATTTAAACGACCTATCCCTACAGGATCAAACCCACATTCAAACGGAGAATTTTTTTCATACTCCCTAAGCTGTTTACTACCTAGAAGAGGGGAAACCCTCAATATTACTCCAATAAATAGAAAAGCTACCAACCCTCTAATTAACAGAAATTCCATATATGAAGCCCTTCTGAATCGAAATCAGCTGTACTTGTATACTACCTTAGGAGCCTCCCCATCAATAGATAGAAATATAGAGGAACAACCATACTACATCTACAAAATGCCAGTACCATGCAGCGGCCTCAAATCCAAAATGGTGGGCAGGAGAAAAATGTGCTTTAATTAAACGAACAAAACAAATAAGTAGGAAAGTTGTTCCGATAAGAACGTGAAGCCCGTGAAACCCTGTAGCTACAAAAAAAGTGGAACCATAAACAGAGTCAGCAATAGAAAACGAAGCCTCTATGTATTCAAAAGCCTGCAATGCTGTAAAATAAACCCCTAGAAGAATAGTTATAAGTAACCTAAAAACAGTCTCAGAATACTCTGAATGAGATAGGCTGTGATGAGCTCACGTAACAGTAGCTCCTGAAGCCAGTAAGATAGCTGTATTAAGTAATGGAATATTAAAAGGGTTAAAAGGTTGAACCCCAACGGGTGGTCAAATTCTCCCTAATTCTGGCCTTGGGGTTAACCTACTGTGAAAGAAATGCTTTACTAACCCACAAAAAAAAAGAGAAAAAAAAAATATGCCTATCATTTAAACTTCACTAGAGTATAAAAATAAAAATAAAAAGCTATCTACTTCTAAAATCACTAAAAGTTGAGAATACAAAACCGTTACAGAGCACCTGCAATTATATTAGCTATTGTAGTCCTGTTAAATTACTACTATCAATAAATGTTATTAAATGATAAATTCATTAATAACTAAAGCCGAATTAAACTTAAGGTAAACAAAAACAAAGCTCTAAAAAGAACAGCAACCATATTCCTGTTTTTAGAAAATAAAACTTTTATCTCATTGTATAATTTTTTTACAGCCCACCTCACTACAGTAGTCCCTCGAGATTGCCCAATCCTCTTTCCCAAAGGAATTAAAAATATTACTAAGGCTAAAGAAAATCAATTGAGGGCTAAGCCCAACCTAGAGGAAGGGTCAAACACTGAAAATAAGTTTGTTATCATACTCATAAATGATTTTTATTTATACTTCGTCTTTTACTTACAAGATAAGCCATATTAATAAAATAAAATATAACTAAAACTCTTATTACTAAGCAAAATACAGCAAAAAGTAAAAAAACTCACGGTAAAGGACCTATTTGTGGCACTCTGCTAAACTCAAGATTGACAACCTTGTGTTATATTTAACTATTCCTCACTATAAAAAGATTAAAAACCTTTCGCTTTAGTCAGCCAAGTATTTTATTTTATTAGTCAATTTAAAAACTTAGTTAAAGGGGTGGCTTCTAGAACGATAGGCATAAAACTGTGATTGGCCCCACAGATCTCAGAACACTGCCCATAAAATACACCAGGACGATTAATATAAATCCTTAGCTGGTTAAGTCGACCTGGCACTGCGTCTACCTTTGCACCTAGGCTAGGTACAGCTCAAGAATGAATTACATCTGAAGCCGTTACTAATACGCGAATTTGAGAAAAATAGGGGACCATAGTACGATTGTCCACTTCCAACGCTCGAAACCCTGTCCTCTCTAAATCAGAAACTCTAACTATATAGGCTTCAAATTCTAAATTTTTAAAATCTGAATATTCATAACTTCAGTACCACTGATGCCCAATCACTTTTACTGTTATACTAGGTAAATTTACTTCATCCAAAAGATATAGAATACGAAGTGAAGGAAGAGCAATAAATAATAAAATTACAGCAGGGAGAATTGTCCATACTATCTCTAATATTTGATTCTCCAATAAAGAGCGATTGATATATCTATTTAGTATTATACTTAATAAAATATATCCAACTGATGATATAATTAAAGTTAGAATAATTATAATATGGTCATGGAAAAAGATAAGTTGCTCTATAAGAGGAGAAACCCCATCTTGAAGGCCTAATCTATTTCATCATGCAATTGCTTTACTCCCGTATAAGGAACCTAACTCCTTCGCACTCACTCTGCTGCTTTTTTAGAAAGAACTTATAGGGATTTCGTCATATCTATGATCAGCAGGGGGGTAAGGGTGTAATCACTCTACAGAAGATCTTGTGCTCAGCGGCAGGATAGAGCAGCGCTCAACCCTAAAAGCCTCCCATAGAATAAATAAAAATAATATAACAGAAACAACTGAAAGGAGAGACCCAATGGAAGAAACTAAATTTCAAAACCTGTAGATATCAGGGTAATCAGAGTAGCGCCGCGGTATACCCCCTAACCCTAAAAAATGCTGTGGAAAAAATGTTAAATTTACTCCGATAAACATTAGTAAAAATTGAATCTTTAATCAAAAATTATTTAACCCAACCCCAGTAAACAAAGGAAACCAATGGATTACTCCTCCAAAAATAGCAAATACAGCTCCTATAGATAGTACATAATGGAAGTGAGCCACAACATAATACGTATCATGTAGAATAATATCAATTGAGGAGTTAGCTAAAACTACCCCTGTAAGACCTCCTAAGGTAAACAGAAAAATAAATCCTAAAGCTCATAATAAAGCAGGCCTAAATCTAAGATGAGCCCCATGAAGTGTTCTTAACCATCTAAAAATTTTAATTCCTGTGGGAACTGCAATAATTATTGTAGCTGAAGTAAAATAAGCACGGGTGTCTACATCTATTCCTACAGTAAATATATGATGAGCTCATACTACAAATCCTAATACCCCAATTGCTACCATAGCATAGATCATTCCTAAAGTACCAAACGCTTCTTTTTTATTAGCCTCTTGCCTTACAATATGTGAAATTATCCCAAAAGCAGGTAAAATTAAAATATAAACCTCAGGGTGGCCAAAAAATCAGAATAAATGCTGATAAAGAATAGGATCCCCCCCTCCCCTCGGATCAAAAAAAGATGTATTTAAATTACGGTCAGTCAATAGTATAGTAATAGCTCCAGCAAGAACAGGTAAAGATAAGAGAAGAAGAACCGCGGTTACTAAAACAGACCAAACAAATAAAGGCACACGATCCATACTAATTCCGGACGCCCGTATATTAATTATAGTCGTAATAAAGTTTACTGCCCCTAAAATTGATGAAGCCCCAGCAAGATGAAGAGAAAAGATACCTAAATCTACAGAAGCTCCACTATGGGCAATTCTTGATGCCAAAGGAGGGTAAACAGTTCATCCCGTTCCTACTCCTCTTTCAATTAATCCTCTGCTAAGGAGTAAAGTTAAAGAAGGGGGAAGCAGCCAAAATCTTATATTGTTTATACGAGGGAAAGCTATATCAGGAGCCCCTAATATCAAAGGAATTAATCAATTTCCAAAACCTCCAATTATAATAGGTATTACTATGAAGAAAATCATTACAAAAGCATGAGCCGTGACAATTACATTATAGATTTGATCATCCCCAATGAGACTCCCAGGCTGCCCTAATTCAGTCCGAATAATTATTCTTAAAGCGGTACCTACAGCCCCTGCCCAAACTCCGAATATAAAATATAATGTACCAATATCTTTATGATTAGTTGAAAATAACCAACGTTGCATTAATTAAGCTTTAAGCGGTAGATTGTAAATCTACAGAAGTGTTGGTCTATAAATCCTTAAACTGCAAATTTAAGTAAGCAATTATTGCAAAAACCTTTGAAACAGAAAAGTTCTCGTTTCCGCTCCAAGTAAAGTAACTAACAAAATAATTGTAACAGAGAATTTTTTGAAAAATATTAAATTTGATTTAATTTTTAGATGATTTAATATTAATACCCTTAACCCTATTCGTAAATAATAGAATAGAGTAATTACACTTATTATAATTATAAAAGAGAGATTTAATACCATTGGTCTACCTACCCTTCTCTCAATTACAACTAACTTTGGAAAAAACCCCAATAGTGGAGGTAACCCTCCTAATGAGAAGAATGTTATTATCAACGTTAATTTATTTGCTCATGAAACTCTTACACTAAATATTTGATTCAAGTAATATAATTTTAGTAGCCTTAAAATTCAAATCGTTATTGTAATCATTAAACAATAAAATAAGAAATAAATAAACCAAAATTCGTTTTCTGAAACTAAAGGTATTATTATCCATCCTATGTGATTTAAAGAAGAAAAAACTAAAAGTTTACGCAAAGATACTTCATTAATACCTCCTACGCCTCCGATTAGCCCACTTATAATAATTCTCAAGTAGATTAAAATCTCTCCTCCTTTATTTACACCTCTAAAAAATAGTAACACTAAAGGGGCAATTTTTTGCACTGTTCTCAAAACCAAAAATTGCAATCATTTAAGACTATCACCTACTCATAAATATCAAACATAAAAAGGAGCTGCTCCTAACTTCAAAAGAAGAGAAATAAGAATAAGTATTTTTATACCCTCTTTATAATTTATTAGTCTAGCCCCCCTAAACAGCAATAAAAAGGAAGCACAAGCTTGTACTAAAAAATATTTCACACTAGGTTCTCTAGATATACTATCTCCTTGGATCATTAAAGGAATAAAACAAACTAAGTTTAACTCTAATCCTACTCACACCCCTAGCCAGCTATCTCTATGAATAGAAAACCATACACCTCTTAGCATACCTATAAAAAATAAAAACCCCAAAAAAGAATTTAAGATAACCTAAATTGAGTGTCAATGGGGTATGAACCCATCAGCTTGGATTAGCTTATTTTAACTACCAATATAGTGAAATACCACGTAAGATTTTGAGCCTTAAAATACTTTATCTGTGCAATATTTTTTAAAAAAAAAAAAAAAAAGTAATTTAACTGTATAGGAAAAAAAAATATAATATATAAAAATCTCTACCTTTTGTATCAGGAAGATTTTATTTTCGAGATAGGTCCCGAAAAGAATAGAGCTATTTATGTCTAACCTATAAGTTTCAATTTATTGTATAAGGCTTACATAGAAAAGATATTTCAACACTATTTTATACCTGGTTGAGTTTATAGAAATCAAATTTCTTTGTTATAACTATTATTTATAGCACCAAAACTATTTAGGAAACCTATATATTTTATAACGAATTATATTATTTATGTTAAGGTTTAATTTCCTTTTATTTAAACAATTTAATTCTACTTTAATCTCCTTTAAATCCCTAGTTTCCATAATTAATCTATAAGTAATATAAGTGCACCTAATCTACCTGATTTAAATTAACCTAATAATAAATAAAATCACAAACTAAGCAAATATATTATCTGCCTGTTTAACAAAAACATCTCCTAAGTTTAATATTTTAGGTAGAGCCTGCTCACTGATTTTAAAAGCCGCAGTATACTGACTGTGCTAAGGTAGCATAATAATTAGCTATTTAATTTGTAGCTGGAATGAATGGTCTGACAAGATAATAACTTTCTTATTTCTGAATTAAATTAATTAAAGAATAAAAAAGTTCTTATTTTATAGAAAGACGATAAGACCCTAAAACCTTATATGTGTATTATATTTACTGGGGCGGTAGTTTTTAATCCAAAAATTTCACTAACATTATGAATGATTCTGAGTACTCGTATAATTCAAAAAGGTACTTTAGGGATAACAGCATAATTTTTATTTAGAGTCCTTATCGACATAAAAGATTATGACCTCGATGTTGAATTGATTTAACTCTTTGGGGCAGATTCTTAAGTAGTAGGTCTGTTCGACCTTCGAATAATCACATGATTTGAGTTCAGACCGGCGTAAGCCAGGTTGGTTTCTATCTTCTATTTAACTACATACTTACTCAGTACGTAAGGACCTTTAAGTATTAATTTTTATTTATAAACAGAATTTAATTAATAACCTTATCAAATGTTTTCAAAACATTTACTTGTTTAGCTATTCTATAAAGAAAATTTCTTAAGTGGACCCTCAAAAAATTTTATTATCCAGCACACATTATAAAGAGTCAAAAGAAGATAACACACAATATATAAGTAGAAACTCCTCCTTAAGTCAGAAATTAATTCTTTTACTATACTCCCTTCAATATTAGAATTTTCTGATCTTATTAAAGGTGTATTTACTACACAAAATTTTACTCTTAATAATATAATTAACCCTCTAATAAGTACTATAACATATTTCTTTAATGAATAGTCTAATTTAACTGCCGAAGCTAAACTTCTAGCATACACAAAAAGAATCAATATTCCCCCTAAGAATACTAAAAATAAAATATATGCATATCAAACTCCTCCCTTAAGACCAACAAAAAATACTATTAATCCTGATTGAAATAATAAATACATGACAAATATCTGAGGGCTTTCGACACCAATAATTAAACAAGAAATTATTAAACACATACCCCTAATAATTTCTATAACTCAAAAGTTAGTTTAATAAAACATTAGTTTTGGATACTAAAATTTCCTTCTGTCTTCAATAATAACCAAATTCTTATGTTCTCATTTATATTTTTAGTCGCTTTCTTAGTATTTTTTTTAGTGTTTAAACATGTTTTGTCTTCATTGATTTCTTTAGAATTCTTAGTGTTAGCAATATTTATACTTCTTAGACTATTTCCTTTATCCTCAAGAATAGAAATATACACATCTTTTTTCTTTATTTCTATTGTTGTATGCGAAGCTGCCTTAGGTTTAAGGTTAGTCATTCTATGAGTGCGAAAAAAAGGTAATGATCTTTTTACCTCTTTTTAACTTAATGATAAAAACCATATCTATTCTATTACTAATAATAATAAAACCTACTAAATTAATAAATTCTCTATGCTTGTTAACCTTTATATTTATTTTTTTATCCTTTTTAATCAAGCATGATCAAGAATGATTTTTATTTTACTCCAGACTATCTTCAGATACTTTGTCATTTTCACTTATTTGTTTGTCCACCCTTATTATGATTTTGATAATTATATCTAGTACATCAAATACTAATATTACATACCGCGCTATGTATTTCAGTTTATTATTAAATTCTCTTCTTATATGTTTATTTCTAACATTTAGAACCTTAAATATTATTATATTTTATATCATATTCGAAGCTTCTTTAATTCCTACATTCATACTAATCTTAGGTTGAGGAAACCAACCAGAACGCTCTCAAGCAGGAATTTACATAATAGTTTACACTGTTACAGCTTCCTTACCTTTACTTATTATCTTTTTAATATGGTCCAATAAAATTGGAAGAGCTAGTCTTCATATTTTGTATACTTATGATTCTAATTGATTGACCTCAAGATTATGAGCTTTTATTCTAGTTTTAGCTTTTTCAGTAAAACTACCTACATATTTAGTGCACGTATGACTCCCTAAAGCTCATGTAGAAGCCCCCGTAGCAGGTTCTATAATCCTAGCTGCTATTTTACTAAAATTAGGAGGGTATGGTTTACTACGTATAATTTCAAAAACAAGCAACCTAATAGCGCCCATTATTCCTCTCCTTATTAGATGATCTTTAGCGGGAGGTGCTATAATCGCATTATTATGTGTTTTTCAAAACGATATTAAAATATTAATTGCTCTCTCGTCAGTAGCCCATATAGCAATAGTAATAAGAGGCAGGCTGACTTTATCTTTGTGAGGAACAAACGGGGCTCAGTTTATCATAATTGGCCATGGATTTTGTTCCTCTGCCTTATTTTGTGTTGCCAATATAACTTATGAACGATTAAATTCACGTAGTTTTTTTGCTATTAAAGGTATGCAGGTTATCTTACCAGTAATAAGAATAGCATGATTTATACTATGCACCTCTAATATAGCCTCCCCTCCCTCTCTTAATCTTTTAGGAGAAATAAACTCTATCACTGCAATTTTTTCATGAACTTACTTTTTGTCCTTACCATTAACAATTATAGTATTTTTAGCAGCTGCCTATTCTTTATTCCTTTTCAGGCAATCACAACATGGTAAATTATCTCTAAAAACTCAATCCATCTCACCTGCCACCCCACGAGAATGATTAATCTTATTTCTTCATTGAATACCATTAAATTTATTGTTTTTAAACCCTTGTAGAATCCAACTGTTTATTTTACCTTATAATTTATAAAAAAAAAAAATATTAAGTTGTGGTCTTAAAAAAGGTTCTCTCCTTAATAACTTCAATATTATATTCTAAAAACTTTGAATTCTTTAAACCCAGATCTCTAAAAATACTAATCTTAGAATAAATACAATTAAAATATTTTTAATATTATTTAGCTTTCACCCCTCCAAAAATCTACCTTTATTTCTTAGTAAATTATATAAACCAAACCCACCAAATACTTCTACCCATCCTAAGTCTAGCTTTCTAAATCTTAATCTTAAATATATTCTACTGAACCTGAGTTTTATTCCTCTGATTTTTGGTAAGTTCCATATAGTTATAAATACCTCTGTCTCCGTTAGTATAGAAGAAAATCACAACCCTTTTGTATTTCAAAAACATAATCAAACTCCTAAAACTATACCCAATAGTAAACTTGTAAAAGATAGTCACTTTGATCCTGCTACTAATCTTACCATTCAAGGATTAGGAATACACACCCATAACAAAAACGCCCCTCTTACCAGTCTTAATATCAGTAGAAATATTTTCGAGATTAATATAATTCAATCTTCTTCGTCTCTTCTAATATATGAACTTTGATTTGTAGGCCCTACTATGCTCATAAATAGTAAACGAAAAGAATATCTAGTAGATAAACCAACAGAGAGTATATACAAACAATAATTTATAAAAAATATATCCCCTATTAGCCTTGCCTCAATAATTAAATCTTTAGAGTAAAACCCGGCTAAAAAAGGAACTCCACACAAAGCATAACTTGACAGGACTATAATTATTCTTGTGACAGGTAGATTAAACATTTCTCCCCCTATTTTGCGGGTGTCTTGATACCCTCCTACATTGTGAATAATTTTTCCTCTGCATATAAATAATAAAGCCTTAAATACAGCATGAGTTAAAAGATGAATAAAGGCTAACTCCCTAAATCCTAAAGCTAAAGTCCTTATTATAATCCCCAATTGACTTAGAGTAGACAAAGCAACTACCTTTTTCAAATCAGGCTCAAATAACGCCCTTAAACTAGCTATTAATGTTGTTAAAACCCCTAAATAAATTAATAACCTCAAAATTCTAAAACATTGCATTAAGTTGCTAAACCGAATCAATAAATAAACTCCAGCAGTTACTAAAGTAGATGAGTGTACTAAAGCACTAACAGGGGTAGGAGCTGCCATAGCCGCAGGTAATCAAGCTGAGAAAGGAATTTGGGCTCTTTTAGTTATTGCCGCTAGAATCACTAACGCACTTATTATTCAATCTAAATGAATATTTAAGACTAAATAATTTCATCTCCTTATTTCCATAAAGCATGCAATTCTTAATAGTAACGCAGCATCCCCCACACGATTCCTTATTACAGTAAGCATCCCAGCACTATTTGATTTATCATTATTGTAGAAAACAACAAGAATATAAGAAATAATCCCTAACCCATCCCATCCCAACATTATTCTAACTAAATTGAGACTAAATACTATAAAAAATATTCTTAATACAAATACAAAAACTATAAATATAAATTTACGTAATCTTTTGTCTATAGGTATATAACTTCCACTAAAATACAAAACAGAGCCCGAAATAAGAGCAACAAACCTAAAAAATATAGCCGATATTCAATCCACATAAAAATTAAATAAAAAAATTTTACCCGCAGTAGAAAAAATTTCTCACTCAAATATTACTCTATAATTTAATATCACAAAATTTAACCTAAAAATTAAAAAAATAATAGATACTAGATATAAAAATAACCTTATTCATTTATTCTCTTTTTCTAAAAAATACACCTTAGTTTAAGAAAAACACTATTTTTGTAATATAGAGTTAATATTCATGTGTATACAAATATGCGTAAAAATAACCCAGTTTTAAGAATTATAAACCATGCACTGATTGATATACCCGCGCCACTTAATATTTCTTCATGATGAAATTTTGGTTCGTTATTAGGGATTTGTTTATTAACTCAAATTATCACAGGATTGTTCCTTGCAATACATTTCTCAGGACATGTAATTCTAGCATTTGATAATTTAGTCTATATATGCCGGGATGTAAATAATGGGTGGTTGTTACGCACTCTGCACGCTAATGGAGCCTCTATATTCTTTATTTGTATTTATCTTCACATAGGACGAAGATTATATTTTAACTCTTTTGTTATACATAATACTTGAATAATCGGAGTAACTATTCTTTTATTATCTATAGCTACAGCATTTTTAGGCTATGTGTTACCTTGGGGGCAAATATCACTCTGGGGAGCTTCAGTTATCACCAACTTACTTTCTACTATTCCTTATGTCGGAGCTGCTTTAGTCCAATGACTATGAGGAGGATTTGCAGTAGATACTCCTACACTAACACGTTTCTTTTCACTCCATTTTATCCTTCCTTTTATTATTCTAGCCTTAGTTATTATTCATATTTTATTTCTTCATCAAACAGGATCTAACAACCCGCTAGGAATTAAAAGTAATTCTTTAAAATCAGCTTTCCATCCCTACTTCACTATAAAAGATCTATTAGGAATAGTGATTATAGTTTTTTTATTATTTTTTCTAGTCCTATGAGATCCAAATAAGTTAGGAGACCCAGAAAATTTTAATCCAGCAAACCCCTTAAATTCCCCACCACATATTCAACCAGAATGATATTATTTATTTGCTTATGCTATTTTACGATCTATTCCAAATAAATTAGGAGGAGTGTTAGCTCTAGCAGCTTCAGTGATAGTGTTTTATACCCTACCTCTTCTTTTTAGTAAACAAATTCAATCTTCTCAATTCTATCCTTTAAATAAATGTATTCTATGGACTTTCTTAAGAGTAGTTTTACTCCTTACCTGAATTGGGGCCAAACCTGTTGAAGCTCCTTATATTGTGACAGGGCAAGTACTAACACTTATATATTTCTCTTATTTTATACTCGAACCATGACTAGCAAAAAAATGAGATTTACTTACTTCATAAAATTCCATAAAGTATTTCTATATTTCATTTCATATCACTGCTGTATGTTTTTATCCAAACTTTATGAGGGCACGAATACCCCGTCCTATCTAAAAAAGGGGAAACGGGGATATTCGTGCTAAATATACCTAGCCACCCGAAAGTTCTTCTATTATAGAGAGAGAGAGAGAGAGAGAGAGAGAGAGAGAGAGAGAGAGAGAGAGAGAGATGAGAGAGAGAGAGAGAGAGAGAGAGAGAGAGAGAGAGAGAGAGAGAGAGAGAGAGAGAGAGAAAGAGAGAGAGAGAGAGAGATTAGAGAGAGAGAGAGAGAGAGAGAGAGATAGAGAGAGAGATGAGAGACAGATAGAGATAGAGATAGAGAGATAGAGAGAGATAGAGAGATGAGAGAGAGAGAGAGAGAGAGAGAGAGAGAGAGAGAGAGAGAGAGAGAGAGAGAGAGAGAGAGAGAGAGAGAGAGAGAGAGAGAGAGAGAGAGAGAGAGAGAATCTGAGTGAGTGTGTGGGAGGTTTTGACGGTAGAGATCATGTTTGTCTGTTGGGGGATTTTAATGCAAGGGTGAGTGTAAGAAGGGTTAATAGGGTAATAGGACTATTTGGAGTGAAAGGGGTAAATGAAAACAGAACTGAAATGGTTGGAATGTGTGCGTCACGGGGTCTTATGATTGAAAATACGTGGTTTGAAAAGAAAGAAAATCATAAATATACCTGGGTGAGTGGTGTGAATGGGGAAAGGGGATTGTTGGATTTTGTGTGTGCGAGCTGGGAATGGAGGAGTAGGTTGTTGGATGTCAACGTGCTGAGGGGAGCTGCGATGGGTATTTCAGACCATTATTTTTGGTAGTGACGAAAATAAAAGTTAAAGAAGGTTGGGAGAAAGTGGGAGGGAGACTGAGGGTGGTGGAGATAGTACGGGTGAAGAGGTTAGAAGATGAGGAAAAGAGAGGTGAATACACAAGAGGAATAAGGGAGAAATGGGAGGTTAGGGGGAGTGAGGTGGAAGGGGTGGAGGAGGAGTGGAGTAAACTGAAGAGAGCGTTGGTGGAGGTTGCGAGAAGAGTGTGTGGGGTGGAAAAAATAGGTAATGGTGGAAGAAAGGGGAGTGAGTGGTGGAATGAAGAGTTGGAGAAAAAAAAGGAAAAAGGAAAAAGGAGGTTTCAGCAAGTATTTGAGTAAGAAAGAGGGTAGGGATTGGGAAGTGTATAAGGAGAGGTGTAGAGAGGTGAAGGTGAGAGAGCGAAAAGGAGAGTGGGAGAGAAATGGGGTTGAAAGTTGACAGAAAATTTTAAGGAAAGGAGTAAAATGATTTGGAAGGAGGTAAATAAAGCGAGGAGAGGGAGAGTGGAGGGGGAGGAGTGAGTGGGGAAGATGCTGATGTGGTGCAAGGAGAGAGGGAGGTGGGAGAGAGATGGAAGAGACACTTATTAGTGATTTGTTGACGGGGTGGGAGGCGAGAGAGTAGTGGAGAATAATGAGGGGATATTGTTAGAAGAAGATGACAGTATTAGTAGAGAGAAAGTAAAAGTAGCTGTGGGAAAGGGGAAGATGGGAAAGTCGGCAGGAATGGATGGTGTGTATGGGGAGATGATAATTGTGGGAGCGAGAGTGATAGTTGATTGGTTGGTGAGAATGTTTAATGTGTGTTGGGGAGAGTTTTGGTAGCGAAAGTGAAAGAATTGACAAGAGAGAGAGAGTGGGGGAGGAACAGAGAGGTTTTAGAGAAGGTAGGGGATGTGTGGATCAGGTGTTTACACTGAGAATGATTGGTGAGAAATTGAGTGAGAAAGATAGAGTGGGGTATGTTTGCTTTATGGATTTGGAAAAGGCGTATGATAGAGTTTGTAGGAGGAAATAGTTTGAGGTTCTAAGGGAGGGGGGAGTGAGAGGTAGATTATTGAATGGAATTAAATCATTTTATGAGAAATGTAGAGCGAGTGTGAGGGTGAGGAGGGATCTGATTGAATGGTTTAAAGTGGGAGTTGGACTGAGGCAGGGGTGTCTTATGTCTCTGTGGTTGTTTAATGTGTTAATGGATGGTGTTGTTAGGGGGATGGAGAGAGAAGGGAGGGTGTTAGGTTGAGAAGTAGAGAGGGGGAATGGGAGGTAAATATCTTGTTGCTTGCGGATGATGCAGCGTTAGTTGCGGAATCTGGGGAGAAACTGAGAATGCTGATGAAAGAGTTTGTGAAGTAATGTGCGTTTAAGGGACTAAGGGTAAACTCAGTAAACAGTAAAGTAATGAGGATTGGGGGCAGGGATGAGGCATTAAAAGGGGAGGAATGGGGGGTGTCGAGGTGGGGGGAGAGAAATTTGAGGAGGTAGAAGTTTAAATATCTGGGAATGCTAGTGGAGGGAAAAGGAGGAATGGATGGGGAAATAAAGAATAGAGTGATGGAAGGAATGAAAGTGATAGGGGGGATTGAGGGAAGTATGGAAGAAGTGGAGAATATCAAAGGAAATAAAGGTAAGAATGTTTGAGAGTATGTGTCTGCCAGCTGCAATGTATGGATGTGAAACATGGGTGATGAATGCTCAGATTAGGAAAAGATAAGTTTTTGAAATGAAAGGATTGAGGGCTATATGTGGGCTAAGGAGGGTAGATAGAATCTGGAATGAAAGAATGAGAGAGATGTGTGGATGGAAGAAGGGAATAGTGGGCAGAGCGGAAGAGGGTGTATTAAGATGGTTTGGGCATATGTGTAGAATGGATGAGAATAGGATAGTAGGTAGAGTGATGAGATCCGAGGTAAAGGGAGGAAGGGGGAGGGGAAGGCCGAGGTGGAGGTGGATGGATGGGGTGAGGGAGATATTGGGAGGGAGAGGTTTGAATTTGGACGAAGGTAGGAGAGTCGCGGAGGACAGCAGAGTGAGATGGGGGGCAGTGGTGAGGGAGTAGGGGAGATAGTATGGACGTGTGAGTGTGAGCGAACTGTGACGGGCACCACCCCACGAGAGTGGGAAAGATGAATGGTAATAATAAAATATATATATATATATATATATATATATATATATATATATATATATATATATATATATATATATATATATATATATATATATATATATATATATATATATATATATATATATCAATAGTCTGGCCTATAGGATTCGTTTTAACATACGGATCCACCACCTTCATTCTGGGATTCGCGTCAACACAGGGACCCACCAGCATTCAGGGGTTCTCCCTACAGCAAGAGTCTACCAACACAAAAGAACATAAAAAATAAAAAATAAATAATAATAATAATAATATAATAATAATAATAATAATAATAATAATAATAATTATTAATAATAAAATTAAATAATCATTATTATTATATTATTATTAAAGAAAATTAAAAAAAAAGTAATAAAAATAAAAAATATAAAGAAACCTTATTCTTCGCTGGATTGACTTTCAATCTCATTTTTGCACATTTTCCCTCAAACTCTCTCACAAGTATTCTCAACTTTTCTTCAGATTCTGTCACCAACAAACCGCATCATCTGCAAAAAGTAAAACATTCACATCCCATTCCCTCCATATTTCTCAACCTAATACCTTTCCTTTCTCTCTCCATTTCTCTAACTACACCATTTATCAACAGATTAAATAACCCCCTTCAGTAATTTCCCTTTCAATCCCCTTTCCATTAATATTTCGAATAACTTCTTACTGCATACTCTATCATATGCTTTTTCCAAATCCAGAAAACATACATACCCCATTTTATTTTTTTCACGTAATTCTCTGTATATATATATATATATATATATATATATATATATATATATATATATATATATATAATATATATATATATATATATATATATATATATATATATATATATATATATATATATATATATAGCAAAAAACAGAATGCAAACAATGCATAGAAAGGCAGGCTTTTCCACTCACCTCATAGACACTACCATACATGAATTCATTTATAGTATCTATCGACCTCAATTACCTACACCGACAGTTCCTAAACTACTAATATACCTCAAAACACCATACTTAGGCTCACTAACCCCTTCTCTCAACAAAGAACTCCATCTACTTTTCCAACGTTTCTTTCCCCAAATTAATCCACGCCTTATGGAGTAAACTCATTCTCTATAGGCTCACTCCTCTCATACAAGGACGTCCTCCCTGACTTGCTATGACCCTCGGTAGTATATAAGTTTACGTGCGCAGGATGCAGTTCCTCTACGTAGGTCACACGCGCCTTACAACTTCAACTACGGGTCCACAAGCATAGGGGTACGTCCTTCCGCACTAATCTCCCTTCCTCAGCACCTGAACACTCCTCCATCCGTGAACACACACAAACATATAATCACCCTTTCCGTTTTTCCGACTTTACCATTTTAAAATCTGCACCTCTGAATCCGATCGAAAAATCCTTGAATCACTTTACATTAAAAAACTCCAACCCAACTTAATGCGACTCTTTCCTCCATCCCTCTCCTCATCTCATGACTCCCCCCCTCCAACCCTACTCCATATCCATACTCCATCCTATTACATCATTCATCCAACCAACTAAATCATAATATACTCATATGCATTATTTCATTATCCGCCTTTCAACTTAAGTGTATCATTGTACTCACTCCTGTTTATGTCTAATATTAGTGTATTATATATGTGCTTTATTATATTTTGTTCATAAACTATTTTAATTTTATTTTATTTAACATTTATTTCATAATGATAACTATATTTCTCATGTATTTCCGTTCACAGATTAATAATTTATGAAAATGGGCCTAGTTGTCCCGAAACGTCAAATTAACAATAAATGTTACTATAAATAGTAACATATAGTGTTTTGACAAAATGTTATAAATGTTAACTTAAGAATTCTTAAGTATGCCTTTCTATGCATTGTTTGCAATCTGTTTTTTGCTATATATATATATATTATATATATATATATATATATAATATATATATATATATATATATATATATATATATATATATATATATATATATATATATATATATATATATATATATATATATAATAAATATTTTTTTTTTTTTAAAGATTGAATAAAAATAAATAATAAGTAATAATATTTAAAAAATAAAAAATAAATTAAAAAAAATACAAAAAAAAAAATTTAAAAATAAAAAAAAAAATGCGAAAATAAAATAAAAATAAAAAAAATAAAAAAATAAAAAATTATAAAAATAAAAAAAATAAAATAAATATTAAATATATATATATAATATTATATATATATATATATATATATATAAATATATATATATATATATATATATATATATATATATATATAATTAGGGTTGGCATTGATTAAATCAAATTGAATTAATCAGTTGATTAAATCAATTGATTTTTTTATTTTTTTTATTTTTTTTAAAAATAAAACTTTTTTTTTTTTATTTCTTTTATTTTGTCATATTTTTTGATACATAATGATATAACATATTTTAGTTCCTTCTTACTGTTAAAAAACTTTAAAGTAGTTTATATATTAGAAATATAACTTCATTAATATATGGTTCAAGATTTCATATAGGGTAATACAAGAATCTGATCTTCATTAATATAATTTATCCAATATAGAACTGTTAGAGTTTAGAATTCCTAATATATATTCAATCAAATCTTCAACAAAATTTTATTGAGCTTTAATCTAATGCAATTTGAGGTTATAGACAAAAAACAGAAAAGACAATTCCTTTTAATTTTCAACCATTTAAATTTTTATACAACATTATAAGAAAACAATATTCCTCTATATAAATTATAAAAGAAAGAAAATTTAAGCACTTTTGATGCATAATCATTAACCATAAATTATATACTATATATATATATATAATATATATATATATATATATATATATATATATATATATATATATATATATATATATATATATATATATATATAATATATATATATATTATATATTAAAGTTATGTATTTAATTTATGGATTAATGATTATGCATCAAAAGTGCTTAAATTTTCTTTCTTTATAATGTTGTATAAAATTTAAATGGTTGAAAATTAAAAAATTGTCTTTTCTGTTTTCTCTTTGTCTATAACCTCAAATTGCATTAGATTAAAGCTCAAAAATTTTGTTGAAGATTTGATTGAATATATATTAGGAATTCTAAACTCTAACAGTTCTATATTGGATAAATTATATTAATGAAGATCAGATTCTTGTATTACCCTATATGAAATTTTGAACCAAATATTAAGGAAGTTATTTCTAATATATAAACTACTTTAAAGTTTTTAACACAGTAAGAAGGAACTAATATATGTTATATAACTATTATGTATTATCAAAAAATATGACAAAAACAAAAAAAAAAACATTTTATTTTTTTTTTAAAAATATAAAAAAATCATTTTTTTAAAAAAAAAAAAAATCAAAAAATATATATTATATATATATATATATATATATATATTATATATATATAATATATATATATATATATATATATATATATATATATATATATATTAGTGATGGCATTCTCATAAAAATTAACATCCGCATCCGCATTTTCGAAAATTTAACATTCGCATCACATCCACACTTTTGAAAATTCAACATCCGCATCCGCACTTTCGAAAATTCAACATCCGCATCCGCACTTCTCAAAATTCGACATCCTCAAATTAGAATATACATCCGATATATATATATATATTATATAATATATATATATATATATATATATATATATATATATATATATATATATATATATATATATATATATATATA
>SEYY01022651.1:72500-77500 GCA_009176605.1 Armadillidium nasatum | reverse complement strand
ACACATATCTCCCTTATTCTATCATTTCTGATCATGTCCACCCTTCTCAAACCACATATCTCTCTCAGTCCCTTCATCTCAAATTCATTAAATCTTTTCCTCTCCTGAGCATTCATCATCTATGTTTCACATGCATACATTATAAATAGCAAATACACACTCAAACTTTCATACCTTAATTTCCTCTGACGTTTTCCCTTTCACACTTCACTTAATACCCCATCAATTTCATTCCTTCCACCATTCTATTCCTTATTTCTTTTTCAATTCGGGGCCCCTTTTCTATCCACCAACATTCTCAAATATTTGAATTCTTCTACCTCCTCCAATCTCTGCCACCCACCTATACAATGCCCTATTCTTTCCCTCTCACAGCCACCTCCTCACGCTTAATCCTCATTAGTTTACTTTTCTCTGGATTTATCCGTTACAGTTTGATTGCTCATTTCACCACAAATTCTCTCACCAACATTCTTAACATTTACCCATAATCCTCCACAAACACCGCATCATTCGCAAACAGTAGTACATTTTCCTCCCATTCACCCTCCCCACTTCTCAGACCAATAATTCCTTTCCCTTCTCACTCCATTTCCCTAACCACACTATCCATCCACAGGTTAAACATTAAACATCCCTGTCTCAATCCCATATATATATATATATATATATATATATATATATATATATATATATATATATATATATATATATATATATATATATATATATATATATATATATATATATATATATATATATATATATATATATATATATATATATATATATATATATATATATATATATATATATATATATATATATATATATATATATATATATATATATATATATATATATATATATATATATATATATATATATATATATATATATATATATATATATATATATATATATATATATATATATATATATATATATATATATATATATATATATATATATATATATATATATATATATATATATATATATATATATATATATATATATATATATATATATATATATATATATATATATATATATATATATATATATATATATATATATATATATATATATATATATATATATATATATATATATATATATATATATATATATATATATATATATATATATATATATATATATATATATATATATATATATATATATATATATATATATATATATATATATATATATATATATATATATATATATATATATATATATATATATATATATATTAGTGATGGATTGGATGTCATAATTTCCAATTTGCAGATGCAGATGCGGATGTAGAATTTTCAAAACGTATGAGGATACAATATGAATTTTCAAATTATGCGGATATATATATATATATATATATATATATATATATATATATATATATATATATATATATATATATATATATATATATATATATATATATATATATATATATATATATATTCGTGTGTTTTTGTGTGTGTGTGTAGGTGTATGAAATCTCTTTATAACTTTTGTTACATAATTTTTTTCGATGGCGTAAGGAGCGTCTCATCGAATATTTGATGAAACGTTTTTTATTTTATTTTATTTTATTTTTTTGTAATCTTTGTATTATCATATAGAAAGTTGAGCTGCTTTAAAAATGGTCCTCCAATTTCATTATGTTTGCCAGATGCAGTTGTGCCGTTATTGTGGATTGGGTGTGGTGTTTAATATTCTTTCATTAATACAAAAAAAAAAAAATAAATAATAATAATAATAATAATAATAATAATAATAATAATAATAATAATAATAATAATAATAATAATAATTTAAAAAAAATAAAAAAAAAAAAAATTTAATCTTGTATTATTTTCCAAATTTTTTTCCTTTTAATTTCTTCGTTTTAATATTTTCTTAAAAAAAAAGTGATGAAAAAGACGAAAATCTCTCATGTTAATAACGTTAGAAAATAAACAAAATTCTTTCGGAAAAGAAGTAATAGAAGACATATAAAGTTTATTGGTAAATGTATTGTATTCGTAAAAATTATAATTTCTGGAAATTAAAGTTGAGTTTTATAAAAACAAAAGAAAAAAAAATTGCATGATAATGCTCGAGGTGAGAAAAAAAAAATTGAGTTGATTTTGGGACTTCATCAAAAATTGGAGGAAGTTGATTCTTAACCTTATGAAGGAAGAAATCAACGCAAAGGCAAGAGAGAGTCTCTAGTGCCTCGCAAATCTACTTTGATGCTTTTAGGATGTAACTCCTTCCAGTGTGAGGATACTCTTTTTTTGTTTAGAAGGGGAAGTGTTTCTTTTTCTTCTGAGGATTTCGGGACAGGAGAGATTTTCTGCAATTAATTTTCAATTATAAAAAAAAAAAAATATAATAACAGGAATATCTCTATGATATAACATAGGATTGAAATTTTTTTTGGCTTAATATCAAAATAATTATATAATTATTTCTTGGAATACTTTAAAATTTAATAATAATAATAATAAAAATAAGAATAATAATAATAATAATAATAATAATAATAATAATAATAATAATAATAATAATAATTATAATAATAATAATTAATAATAATAATAAAAATAATAATAATAAAAAAAAAATAATAATAATAATAATAATAATAATAATAATAATAATAATAATAATAATAATAATAATAATAATAATAATAATAATAATAATAATAATAATAATAATAATAATATAATAATAATAATAATAATAATAATAATAATAATAATAATAATAATAATAATAATAATAATAATAATAATAATAATAATAATAATAATAATAATAATAATAATAATAATAATAATAATAATAATAATAATAATAATAATAATAATAATAATAATAATGATAATAATAATATCTTTAAATGGAAAAGCAAATCTTGAAATAAATTAAAGGAATTTGAAAACTAAAACTGGTTCAAATTTTTTGAGAAGAACTTTTTTTATAAACGTAAAAATTACATTTTTAATTATTGATAAGTATTCCGTTTTATCACTAAATAACGTCCTTATTATTATATGCAACAAAAGACAAGGAAGTTGATAGTGAAAAATTATAAGAGAAAGAGAGAGTGACAAAGAGGAAGACAATATATGAAGAAATATTTTAATAAAGAGTTGAAATAAATGTATGCATAATGAATGAATAAAACTCATGAATAATGAATTCTCATCATGAATAAATATAAAATGTTTAAAAAAAAATAATTGAAATTTTTTTTAGTGAAACTTGGAAGAGGAGAGGATGAGAAATTAATCTTCTTCCTCTTGTTGTTGTTGTTGTTGTTGTTGTTGTTGTTGTTTCTGTTTTGTTTCTGTTGTTGTTGCTGTTGTTGTTGTTTCTTCTTCTTCTTCTTCTTCTTCTTTTTGTTCTTCATCATCATCTTTTCTTGTTTTTGCTTCTTCATCATCTTTTTTTTTGTTTTGTTCTTCTTCATCATCTTTTCTTGTTTTTGTTCTTCTTATTCTTATTCTTGTTCTTGTTCTTGTCCTTCATTCTTCTTCTCTTTCTTGTTCTTCTTCTTTCTCTTTCTTGTTCTTGTTTTTGTTCTTCTTCTCCCTGTTCTTTTTCTTCTTAGAGCTCATGGAATTCGAGGAATTCTTTTAAATTGGATTAAAAATTGTTTATTGAATCGATGTCAACGTGTCGTAATTATTTTCGAATGCTCAGAATTGGTGAATGTTATCAGTGGTGTGCCTCAACGATCTGTCCTGGGCCCAATACCCTTTATTGTATATGTAATTGACATAGACGAAAATGTATTAAGTAATATTTCGAAATTTGCAGACGATATAAAAATTGGAAATTGCATAACTTGTGAGAAAAGAAAGATTATCAAATACTCCAAGGTGATTTGAATAATATAGTCAATCGGTCAAAAACATGGTAAACGAAATTAAATATTGATAAATGCAAGGTTTTACAATTTGGTCTCAGGAATATCGAATATAATCATGTTATAGGTGACTCTCATATCAAAGTTGTCGGTGAGGTTAAGGATCTTGGAGTATTAATCAGTTAGGATTTAAAATTTGCAAAACAGTGTGCTGATCCTGTTAAGAAGGCTAATAAAACTTCAGGTTTTATTGCCAGAAATTTAGAATATAAATCTAAAATATAATGCTTTCTCTTTATAAATCGTTAGTTAGACCTCTCCTGGAATACGAGGTAGTTTTGTAGTCCACATCTCAAAAAGGAGATAGATAAAATCGAAAGTATTCAAAGAAGAACAACTAAATTGATATCAGAATTGAGAGAAAAATCGATATACATATTTGAAACAAGAAGATTGAAAGAAAAATTAATAAACGTATTTAAAATTCTAAATAGATTTAACAACGTTGATTATAGGCAATACTTTCGATACGATTTTAATGACATAACACGAGGCAACAGACAAAGCTATCACACAAGAGATTTCCAAAAAGCATAGCAAAGCATTTTTTTTTAAGTGCGACGTAATTGAAAAGTGGAATAGACTTTCTTATCAAATAGTGAACAACAACAACATAATATCATTCAAAAAGAAATTAGATATACATTTTTAAGGAAATTGGTCTATGAAGGTCTAGTTAGCAAGACTATTACTTTTTTAATACATTATTAGCAGTGAACAAGAAATAATGAAATCATTTAAGAAACCTTAAATATAACTCGATTAAGAAAGTTAGAAGCCCCATATTTGAAGGAATAGGTACAACGTGGAGATGACAAAACTTCCACACGGAAGGAGACATTAGCAGGAGATAAGACAGAGAGTTTCCCGGGAAAGAAAGGAGAATCTCTTTCACGGGAGAAGCGCGAATCAGTTTGCACATTATGAGAAATTTCCTCTAACGTCGTTACAGAGGAGATCACTTCGAGAGAGAATGTTTTGGGAGTCAGTTGGACTTGCAATCATCAGGTGGTGTATAGATTTTGGCAAGGCATTCGACACCCGATAAGAGATGCCTGATTCTGAG